>VDFB02254802.1:0-25206 GCA_007258455.2 Sequoia sempervirens
TACTGAAATCCAACAATTTTTCCATGAGTTTGCAATAAATCAAGAAAATGATACTTTTTTCTTACACATAATAACAATTTTTTAGAATTTCAAAACAAAGCTTTACCAACATGAACAAAAAGCAAACAAAGATACATAAATACATACAAAAACTTGTTAGGACACCTATTCAAGGAAAAAATTGCCCTTGGGTGAATAAGTCCTTACTTAGGGTTCTGGACAATGAAAATTTGAAGTTTTATGTTGTTGTTTGATGTTTCTTTCTCCGATTACAAACAAGTTAAATAGTGGTTATTTTTCCAAATTTTGCTCAATTTATGACAATGTAATGCAAGATGCAAGTGTGAAACAAATGTAAAAATGTGTTGAAAAGTTTTTAATGCAAAATTTAGATCTAAAATACAAATATTGACTGATTCTAAGATGCAATATTTTGAAAATAACGATTTGATGGAAATTTGAAACAAAACTATCCAAATTTTCACTTGATTTTGGCTTAAAATGAAAGATGCAATGAACAATTTCAAATTTTAACCACTTAATGAATGCAATATGAATGCAAATCTGATCTAATATGACTAAAACAAATGCTAATGCAACCTATGATGGAATTTTTTAATTTTTTTGTCTTTTAATGATGCAACGATGAAACCCTAAATAAAAGATACAAAATAATTCAATGCAAAACTTAGATCTAGGGTGAATTTTTAGAAGGTATATAATTTTAATAGGTCAGGTTCACCAAAATGAAACAAAGAAAAATGTGCCCTAGGCCCTTAATGCAAAGAACCTAGGATGCAAAGGTAGCCTTTTTCCAAATTTCATTGAGATGTAGATCTAAGGTGAAAAGATTGACTTTCAACCCTAATGGTGAGCTAGTCAGACTTGAATCTACATCTAAATGGGGATTGGAATTTATTAGAAATATTTTAAAATGATTAAAAAGTAATGATCCTATATGTCCTAATATTAAAAATGCAAGATCCTGAAGATGATAGTTGGAAACAATAGTTTACCAATGGATCTCGTAAGTACAAAGAACAAAAAATATGCTCAAAAAAATTGGTTTCAAGGTGCCTACAAGGACTCATTTTCCCTTGGACGAATGGGTCTTTGTATAGGTGTTTGGATCAACTTTCTGGGTCCTTGGGTATAAGATCTAAGCTTTTATTTACCACTAGTCTCACTGATAGAAATCTAGAAATAAATTCTGAATCTGAGTTGTTGTGGCTTAACAGTTCAATGAGTGCAACAAATACAAGAATGTAAAATTGCTCCTTTGAGATCTCTTCAACTCTTCTTCACTTGCAAATTTGCATAAACATAAAGAAAGGATAAAAATGTTTGTTTGTTTATATGGGGGCTTGCCTTAGTCAAACCCCAATTTGGTAATTAAACCTTGATAGAAAGATAATGATAAAGGGAAGGAAATTATGAATGAACACTTGCTTGTTACAACTCACCAAACCTTCAATGGCTTCCCTTAGAGGATTGAAGACAAACACCTCACTCCAAGGAACTTGATCTTGCTTTACTTGATGGATTTAGACACTTGAAAATGCTTAGATGCTTTATGATCAACATTGCATATTAGCCTTCACAAGATGACATGAACACACATAAGCTTGAACATGATAGGATCTTGGTTGCTACAACAAATGACTAATAAATCTACTCTTGAATGCTCTTGACAATAATATTTTCTTATATGAAGTCTTGTAATTGATCCTCATATTCAAATTGATAAAAATACTATGTATTTATAGGTGTTTATCTAATTTCTCAAAAAATAGATTCCAAAAGCCAACAATTGCATATTGAATTTGAATCATTAAAATATTGCCAAAACCATATTTAAAAATGGGTCCTAGACTTGAAGGGAACCCATAAGTCCGGGACACACATTCTCCAATGTGATTAAACTATTAATTGCATTAATTAAATGTTGATTTTCCTTTCGAAAAACGAGAATAATAAGGCTTTAGAATACATAATTTGGCAAATTAGAAGCTTAATTAAGTCCAATAAATTAAGGAACCCAAAATAGTGTGAAATTGCAAAGGTATACAATTTCCTACACTACACTAGGTATTGCTAGTTTTATTTATTTAAAATTTAGGCATTTATTTTAGTAGCATTTAATTAATTCCAACTCATTGGTTCTAAGTATATTTATTGGGTAACTTGTGCAAAAAAATAAGGTTTAAAAAGTTGCCAAAATTTATAATTTTTAAAAATATGCTTGTGTTTTGGAAAATATAATGTACATGTGAATTATGGCTCTTATGCATTTTTCAAAATGTGAGTGCATTATAATATGCATGTGTTCCATTTTAGACCAATGAAATATCTCCCTTATGCTTGGAGAAAAAATGAATTTACCAATCCTAAGGATTGGACATTCAATTTGGGTGCCCAAGATGTGTTTTACAAAATTCATACAAAAAAAAAATGTCGAGTGTGCTCTCCATTAGGTTCATATATTATAGGATAAAATAAAAAAAACACCATATAAAAATAATTCTTAGTATTATTTTATTTTCAATTGAAAAAAGTCTAATCCATTTCCCTTAAATTTCCATTTCTTTTTGCTTCAACAACATAAACATCTGTTGTTGCTCCTCACATGATAGCCTCACCTTATTCAACATAATGTGGGGATCTAAGGATAAATTCCCAAGAAACACTAGAGGCTAGCTTATAGCCTCCACAACATTAGCTAAAGGGAGATGAAGGGAAAACATCTTGCATGGAAGGAGCCTTTTGAGTTAATAGGAATTAAAGTAGCCCTTTGAGACGACTCTTTAATATTAGTAGCTATCATAGATGACTTACAACATATATGAGATTCACTCATAGAACCTACGATAATTAAGTGATGGGATTAAACATCTCTCCACCATGATGCTTGGCTAGAATATTTATGCTTAAGGATATAACAATCAACAACTACATGACTTGTTTTATAAAATTTGTTCTAATGGAAAGTAAGATCCTCTTAATCCTTGAAAAGTTTCCTCCATGTGCAATCCTCCACTTTCAACATGACATTTGCTAGAGGATCTTTTGAAATATCTAGCTTAACAAATAACATTTGCATAAGGGTAAAATTTGCATGGGAAAGAACATAAGTCTCCATATCTACAAATAACAATATTCTTAGGGAGTTTCATGTATTACCTCCTAGTATGAATTAATCTAAAATTATGAGGGAGGTTTGGGAGCTCGACCCATGTTATTATCACCTCGAAAGATTTTGTTAAGGGGTTGAAATCTAGATACCAAGGCTTCATAATGAGTGAATGCTTCCCTTAGATCCATACTTGATCATTAAAATAAAATCTATACCCCTAGAGGATTTAAACTTTGTAATGAAAAACCCCTGTGCAAATGAGTAACTTTCTAAATTGCTTTCCATGGGATGCTATAAGTTACTTGATGTCCATTTATGCATTTTAGGGATATTAGACCAAAGTAGTTGAATCTATAAATTAAACCATTTTTAGAGAAGTAAGCCTCCCCTTCCAAATATTCTTCCCCAAAATCTAAAACAAGGGAGCATTTGAGGGGTGTTAACACATCCTTGGCTTTACCCTACAAATCCTTATCTCTCAATAATGTTGCATCATCATACACAAGAAACCTCTATCCCTAATCCCACAACAACATAAGCAAAATACTTCTTTGAAAGATATTTAATAGGAGAAATACCTATATTTGAACTGAACACCATACTAGAATTGGCTTTAACATCCTCTTTTGCTTGTGCTAACACAAGAGAAAGAGGGCAAGGAATCTCACTACTTAATTTGGTATTACATTTGAACTATAGGAAATGATCCCATTATGACTAGAAGATGACAATTTGAGTTCACAACTTGAGCATGCGTGGATCTATCTGATGGGAACTTGACCCCTTTTGCAAACTACATACATCAAAAAGGCTTTTTCAATTAGGATCAAGACCCCCTTCATTAACCACTTCATGATCTCTTTCACTAGTAGAATCCATATCAAGAAGAAAACTCATTGTATTTTTTAGAATGATTTTTTAATTTCATATAATCTATTGTCAAGATATTTGATTTGTAAATTTGGAACTCTCTTAATACATAAAGATCAATTATATTTTTTATTAATTTTAAAAAAACATATATATTAGTGAAGAATAGTTCACAAAATGTCCAATATACATTGTCATATTAAATGCATTGACTTTCTTATAAAAAACAATCTTATTAAATAGAAAATAGTTCAAAAAAATCCAATAAACGTTAAGTCATGTTAAATACATAGACTTTCGGCATCTTTGGAGAAAATGTAAAGCAGTGTTTAACAACAATAATGCTCATCAGGAATTTGCAG
Organism: Sequoia sempervirens; assembly: GCA_007258455.2. Classification (NCBI taxonomy): domain Eukaryota; kingdom Viridiplantae; phylum Streptophyta; class Pinopsida; order Cupressales; family Cupressaceae; genus Sequoia; species Sequoia sempervirens. The sequence goes on from VDFB02254802.1 coordinate 4,366, forward strand.
TTCTAAAGCTTTACTCTGACATATTTTATTGTCTTGCTTCTCTCTTCTCTCTTCTACAGCGAATTCCAGAAATAACTTAAAAATGGATTTACAAATTCAATGCATCAAACAAGTGGATCACGTGCTCAGAAGTCAGAAGATTAGTATTAATCAAGGTTTAAAGACCCACTTATTGTAATTTTCTTGGATATGTTGCTGATCTCCATTTCTAGTATGACTGGTATATATTCGTCATGTTTATGGACAACAAGATAACTTCTAGGTTTGCAGATTTGGCTATTGTGTTACAGCCTGTAAAATTGACTATTGTTGTCCCAAATTTCCTATTTCTTATTGTTGTTATTGTAAACTTGTGCTGCTTCTGTAGATTTGGCTATTGCTGTCCCAGACTGCCTTTGTTATTGTATACTGGTGGCTGTTTATTTGTTTGTAACCAGCCTTTGGTTATTTTCTACTTCATTTTGCAGTTTTTAATTGCTTTGTCTTCTTTGTAACCTGCATTATTTCAATAAAAAAAAACATAGACTTTCCTATAAAAAAAAATAATAATCTAATTAAATAAAAAACTCAATCCTCCTAACCAATAAAAGTATTCCTAAATTCTAACACTAAACCAAGAAAAACAGGGATTTATCCTCTAACGAAAAATGTACAATTTTAAAACTGCTTTTTTAAACGGACGGACCACTGTAAATCGAGAAGAGCTAAGCCCTGAAACAATTGATAGGTCGATCCTTTGCACCTATATAGCTTCCTTTACCTCCGAGCCACAATAATATATTCATTATAATAATAACGAGAAATATTTTAAAAACACAGAAAACACACCTCAGCGTTTAAAAGTGGGTAGTTTAATTTTGGCCGGTGCAGGCCACCGCTGCCGGACAGACATCTGCCGATTTCACATTTAATTTCGATTTTCAGCTCAAGCAACAATGTAATCAGTCTTGGTCAATCCATCGATATTCACACATAAAACATACCCGACAAATACATCGTTCACCTGTGTATAAGCTCGGAAGCATGGCCATCCATTTCAAATCGAATTACTGAAAACAAAAAGCTTGCATACAACATCTACCACCAGTCTGGATTCTCTCGAAGGCCACCACTATACAGCCCACAGAATTTCCCGTACTGATTTGGTCCCTCGCTTTTGGAAATATTATAAAACATTACAGATGTAGCAGATAGTAAGGTATTGACATAACGCGTACCTATATGGTACTGAATGGTATATAATACTAAAGAGGGAAAGATGAAATAGTATATATACATAACATATAGTATATATACATTTAAAATCTATGCATGTGTCGTCTTGTAACAGTGCAAGGGGAACAGTAGTACCCACTTGAGCCTTGAACGTACTCAATTGCAGGACAGTAGGCCTGTTGATTTTGTTCGCTACTCAGAGAAGCCTCATCGGTTTTGACCTCTTCACCTCGTTTTCTCGTCCGTGATTCGGAAATTTGGGTATAAACAGCTTTTTAAATCTATATAGAGGGATTCGACGTTGGGCCCAAGAAGATCCATTCTAGAGGATTGAATTCGCTGGGATATATTGGCCGAATTCGCAACTGGGTATGGCTGAGCTGAATTTAATTGAATTCCAATCCCCATCATTTTTAAGAATTATGTGTTGCACTGTAAATTGATACCCATTTTCTTATTGATTACAAAATGCTGAATTTGTTGTGAATTTGTTATATTATGTTGATAGTTTTTTTTGGTCTGTGCCTATGAAGTGGTGGAAATGGAAAAGCGTAGATATTGCTCGTGATTGCCGGTTGCTGTGATAATTAAACGTTGGTTGTCAACTGGTGAGCCGCCATGTTGTTGTTGACATGCTTTAATGCTAAGCAATATCAGCTAGTGGGAGTGGGGTGAAAAATCAGTTTTTATGATAAAGTGAGGCTTAAAAACCATTGGAAAGCTAGAAAAGGCAGAACTCTTTTTGACACCCTTCTGTTTTTATTTGCTTTTTTATTAATAATCCAGTGTTGGATTGTTGCAAAAGGAATACCCCATTTATTCGCTCTCTTCGAAGCAACCATTAAAAAAAGTTTTAACCCCTCAGGAAAAGGCTACTAGCTATTTTCCCGTACGGGAAATGTAAATTTTTAACTGACGGGGCGTTGTCAGCGATGTGTGGATGCTTTACTGTATTCTTCATTTTGGGTTTGTCTTGAGAATTTGAGATTTGTTGGGAATCTTCAGCAGTGACTCATAGGGCAATTTGATGTCAACTAGGTGGGTTCACTACTGAGAAGGCTGAAGAAACTGGGCATAGTTACTGTCACAGATAGGCCTAGATGGCAGTGAAGGGACATTAAAGCTTTTGTCTTGAGGTCAGATCTGAGAAAAAGTCTTCGTTATGATTGACGACACTTGGCAATTGATCCCATCTGGGATCTAATAAAAGAAGATATACTTTATTTTTTTGGGACAGTAAAGGGAAAATACCCAGTCAAGATCCAAAAAAAAGATTAATATTGATTAGAATTGAAGAAAAGACCTTCCTATTAGGTGCAAAAATTTGTGTTACAAGCAAAAGTTCAGACTAATCTATGTTCTGGAGACAATCAGTTATCGGCAATTTTACAAGGTTGCAATTCTCTCTACCTCAATTAAATCTCATGCATAAATACATGACCTTAGATTTCGGCCTTCAGGATAGCACACCCCTTCAAGTTAATCCAGGGCTTGCCACTGAGGCGACTAAACTGCAATAGTGACCCATACTTCAGCCATATACACTGCTCTGTGTATGTGAATGTCAGAAGAAATGCTTCCATTGTCGTTGCTGTTGGTATAATCTAGTCTTACGGAAAGTTGGGTATACGCAGGAAGCTGTATTGCCTGATTACTGCAGTTTAGTTTAGTTCTTTAGATGGCCATTCTGGTTCACCTCTTAGATTACATCTTGATAATTGGTTTTTCTTATCAATTTGCATGGTGAATGCCTACAACCTGATATTTGTTAACAGAAAGGCATAAGTATGGAATTTCTTTTGAGCATTATTTGACTTTGATGAAAGTGGGCTCAAATAATTATCAAGGCCGCCCATTATGTGGCAGAGGTTCCAATCTCAGCAAATATGGACTTTGCTGTTTGGTAGTTATATTCTGTTCTGAGCCGCAGTTTCTTGTCTCATTTTTAATTTTGCATCCCTATGGGTACGCACCCTTTTCTCGAAATAGGCTATCTAAATATAACATGAACTTTGTTTTTTCTGCAGCTAGCAGCCTATACACCAAATAACTATTTTTATTCTTGGCGGACATTTCCCCTTGTGAACATCAACCTCCCTCCTTTAAGCCGATCCACTGAATTTTGATTGTAAGCCATAGTTTGTTTCTGTTTACATGAGATGAAAATTTGTGGTTCCCAAACTCCGCTGGATATAAGGCCGTATCCCCGATACTGCCTCTGGTAGATGGCATACCTCTCTGTTGCCCGGCATATTTTAATATTATGTGGTTTATAACTTGACTACAATGCAGAAGTTTATTTATAGCTATGCATCATCCTGGCATGCTTACTTTTCAAGCATTCTGGACAAAAATGTTTTTAGTATCTGCCACAATCCCCTTATTCAGTTGTTTTTATCCTCTGCAGGACGCTTACTTGAAAAAACATGGGATGCTTTATATCCAAATCAATAGATGAGAGAGGCACAAAGAAAAAATCAGGGAATGTGGGGGAGATTGCTGTTTTTGTGCCAGGCCTGCGCAGTCCTAAAAGCATTGACTTTGGGAGATCACTTCATAGCTACTTGTCACCAGACTTGATTGACCGCCTTTCAGCCCTTAGGACACGCATTGTTGTCATGGCAGCAGGAGAGGGTTCGGCTGCAACCAAACCAAGGAGAAAGACGGCAACCCAACATGGTAGGTTTTGTTCGTGACAACTTTACTGAGAAAGTTACTTCATCTTCAGCTGTGACAAAGTACAGTTTGGAAAATTGTCTTGCGTGTAAACCTGTATCCTAGCTGTATTATGATTAGATTGACTGACTAAGTTGTTTTACATCATTATTTGTAGCTGGTTCTACTCTAGCTGATCTGCAGCAGGCTCTTGAAGATTATCTACCTGTTTTGCTAGGATTGACCAAGGAAGGTAATTTGCATATTGGTCAGATAATTTGCTCACGATCTCATCTTATATATATGGCAATTCTGAAGAATTTCAGGATGGGTCATTCAGCAACAAATAAGTATATTTACCAAGAAAAACTGATGTTTCTGGCTACTCATTAACATTAATTGATCATGTGAATTGAGAGAATGAAGTTGTATACTGATTGATGCACAGCTTGATTTGCATTCTAACAAACTAATATTTTTACAGGAAGCCAATACAAAGATTTGGTACAGCCATTTGGGCAAATCAGGAGGACGATGAACAGGTTCTACTTCTTCTAGCCTTATAGCCATTCAAGATATCCAAGTATTAAACATTTATGCACAACCTAATATCAAATGCGTGGTATGAGGTTTTATCTGTTCTACACATGATGGCTATGCTGTCTTTGTCACAAGCAAATTTTTTACTGATTCCAAAAGCTCATAGTGACGGTTACCAGCCAAAGGTGACAGAAGGTTGGTTTGTGAAGTTAAATGTCCTTAGCATAAGGGGATCTAAAAATTTACCCTCAATGATGCAAGCAAGGCATCTGTTGGTTGCAGTTAGATATATCTTGCTTGTAACTCAAATAATCCTTATATTACATCCTTTTTTTTAATGTGGCATGATTTTTTTCGCATCACAAACAGAACTTTGTGACTGCTAGTAGTTATCTATGCGTTTTTATTGTTGGCTTTCAGTTGTTTATCTTCCAATATTTTATTCCTTTTTTTTGTCTAATATAATATTTTCTTTGTGTTCCACATCTGATATGGCATTTGTTGATTTCTATTGCAAGAAAATAAGAAGGCCGCAATCAACATATTTCTGAAGGCAGCGGGATATTTAGATTGTGCGGTTCGTTGTGTCTTGCCACAGTTACCAGATGAAATCAAGTATGCCATTTTTTGAATTCTTAATGCTTTCTATTAATTTTGAAAATTTTATTAGTCTTTTGCTGTAGCTATAAACAAAATTTGCCCTGTGAGATTTTTGATGAAAACTGTAAACATTGTTTGATCCAAATGTGCTTTTTTCGCCTCTGCATCAATATGTTCATAGTCTAGATGATTTTGATATATATTTTTGGTTTGATGGTTCTGATATATATTTTTCTTTGAAGGAGGAAGCTTCCAGCAGATCTGAACGAAGGAGTATTGCAAGCTCTTGCGGTCCAAGCATTAGGACAGGTTTGCTGATGTTTTCCTAGACCTTCCATCCTTGCTGCAAAAAATCAATGAAATGCAACTAGGTCATCATTGTATTCATCTTGGATATTTTTATTGTAGAGCCTGTTTAGGACAGCTAAAGATATTATTAACTCTTTCGGTTTTCATCTCAACATTGGCATGCTGGTCTACCAGAAATGGGGTGCTTAAACTTTCTTACTTAAAGCTGACAGTATTGCTTATATGTTTGTATATTCCATCTTGTGAGGAGGCAGAATACTGTGTTTAGGTCTGTCATTGACCTACTAATTAGTGTGAACTTGATTAATCAAACCTTTTTTAATTTTTTATTTGAAGAAACACATCTTATACTGTAAAATGATTCACATCAGCTGAGCGCTAGGACTACAAGTAAAATTTCTCCTTAAATAGGTAAAGAAAGAAAGCACCTTGTCCTGCATCCTGACGGGAAGAAAAGGTTACATCCTTTTGAAACCATTCAAGCATAGCTTGGACAATTGAAGATAAATCTTTTTTTGAAAGTGACAGCTTCCCTAAAATGAGTGGGAATTATATCTTCCTGAGAAGTAGCTTTGCATCTTGTTCTCTAAATAAAACTGATTGTTACCAACCAAATTACAACTGTCCTTGACCATTTAAGAATCACCCAAAAGAGGTCCTTGCCAAGAGAGACAGTAGTAGAAGGGAAATTGAACTTGGCTGGTTGCCAATCCCAACATATTTCAATTCACTTCTAGAAGATATGGTCAACTCTCTCCTACATAGAAGGCAAAAGGCACCCACAACCCACCTTGCTCAGCTGTGCTTCCTTAATGTATTACGGGATGCCCCAATCAATGCCTTTTGTTTGAAGGAGGTTCTTTCTTTCCAAATGACTTAACACTATTGTTGTCTTCTTGCTTGAGGGTAGTTTACCTGGCATGACTTGTTAAATCGAGGGTATAAGCATTAAACTGTCTCACTTGGTTATACAGTTTCTTTATATTATAGTTGAATAAGGATTTTCTAGAGCTATGCTCTGAATCTCTTCAATATGATCCTGCACTGTCTATTGCAATCTTAAAAGACAATTTTCAGGGATAATCTTATAGAGCTCTTTAAAATGTAGTTATCCATTGCCATCATTGCTTGAGCCCTATTTAGCCCTACATAGAGGGCATTGCTGTCAGTCACTATTCCAAATATCTCCCCTACAAAATATGCCCTTGTTGCCCTTTTCCTTGAGCAGAACAAAAAAAGGCCAACTTGTTTATGCAAAGAGTTGAAAGTTCAAATAGATTGTTTGCATGAAATTCAAGCATCCCATGCCCCCCTCAAACTGCGAATTGAGTGAATATGAGAGAATTTGCTAAGCAGTTCAATATCTCTTAAGAGGTGCTGAATTGAAAATTACAATGGCTGTAGTGCTACCACAGTGTTACTAATTATGTCACATAGCTAGAAGGGACCCTTGGGTTTTTGTACATGGTGAGAATGAAGGATTCTGTGGCATGTAAGGATCTGCCAAGGAACTTCCCCTTCGATCTCTCTCACCATCCCCTTCTTTGCAAGTGCTATTCCTCACATTCTTATGTCTGCAACTCTCCATCCTCCTAATACCTTTCAAAGGAGTACAACATGAAAATAAATTAGAGGGAGGCCTTTGATCCCTTCATGTTAACTCCATAAATAACTCTTAGAATATTCTCAGTCACTCGTAAGTCATAAGCTGATTTGGAGATGAACAAACAAAAGGAAGAAAACATACAATCTGCTTCCAGAATTTTGTTGTCAATTATAATCTTCCCAGCAAAGTGGAAGATCAGGTTCATTCCACATAAATAGCTTCTAGTTCTTTTCAGAATTTTTTAATATCCAAACCCATTGCTCAGCCATAGTGAGATGAATGCCAAAGTGAGTTGCCCAAATAATGGATAATTTGACTTAGTTTATGAGTTTGCATCTTTGGTTCAGCCAGCTAGGAGGGGCCAATTTAACTGATGTGCAAAACTTCTGTATTTTCTTCACTCTTAACTGAGTTTGTAGCTCTAGCAAAAATATTCAAACAAATCTAGTGCATTCAATTGATTTCTGAACAAAATGAACAAATGAACATTGAAGAGCTTGCAATATAATAGAGGCAAGGAACTCAAGTATATCCATGCCTGATGATCTCTGCAACTGGATAGGTCTGTGGGGATACCATTCACACTAATCCTTGCAAAACATGTGAAAAAAGTCTCCATTACCTTGTGAAAGCAGGATCTAAAAGTTAAAACCCAACCAATCAAGCATTTTGAAAGTAAAATCCCCTACTCTATCGAGTCATAAGCTTCGTAAGAGTCATATTTTTTTAAAAGATGCTTTTGAGCAGATTCTCTTGCCCATTCATGCCTTCTTATTTAGTCACAAGTTTATCTACAATAAATCTATCCACAAAAAAACCAATCTTCTTGCTTTGGACTATTTGTGCTATCTGCTTAATCCATCTTGCAAGGGCTTGACTACAATTTTTTAAGAAACAGTTTGGAGAGCAATGGGATGGAAACCAACTACTTACTCCTTTTGGAGTGCTTTGAAGTGAGCTTGATTTGCTTTTCATTAGCTTACTCATCTGTAACTCCCTTTTTGATGGACTCATGACATATCATTAAATAGGATGGTTCGAACAATAGGCCACATCTTGTAGAATTCCACTGGTGTACTAGAAACTTGTCATTCTTCATATCTTTCATAACCGCTTCCAATTCAAACTCTAGTTCTCTAGATGGGAAAAGCTTCTCTTAGCTTTTGACCTCTTGAAGTACCACTGATTTGACAAGACCCCTGTAGGTGTTGCGCAAAGTATTATTGTCAGCAAAAATGAAAATATAATGGAAGCGACCTTCAAAAATATCTTGAAGAAGTTCATGCTCAAAGAAATTAGCATTAAATTTTTGTGGCAGAAAGATTTGTTGTCCTATGCTTAAGTTTAAGAGATTGTTAATGAAATGTGGAGGGCTCATCACCTTATACAAACATAGTAGCTCCTTATGCCTTATATCTCTCAAAATTTCCAAGTTGAGATTCTAACTCACTAGCTGCTCCCTTCTCTTTGGCATTTAAGGTGCCCAATTCCAACTTGTACCTGGCTTGTTGAAGCTGAAATTGGAATTTTTGTGACTGGGGAATGCAATGTGATTCCATGTTCATATTTGTTTATCCTAATTGTTTATTAATTATTTGTAGATTTCGTAACTTGTGCTTGCAGCTTGATAATAACTATTTGGTGTGTACTCGAGGTGTTAGAGGACCTTCTTCTTCTTTACTACTCTTTTAGTAGAGAATCATGGACATAATTCATAATATGCTTTGCAATTTATCACATCCTCTTTATCATTGGTATTATCCTTCTTCAGGGTCATAATGGTTTTGGATTTGCACCATTTGATTTGGGTCTGTCATTGTTTGTGTTTTAGTTACTTTTTCAGCTCTCGGAGCTTGTTTCAATACTCAATCATAATTTATACTATTGAGCTCCATTAACCTACTTTGGTCATTCGTGGACATCAATTTAGTATCTTTCTTTTTTCTTTCTGAATCATAAGTATTGCTTGCATTTGGATGATAGTTATCTTGGTCAATCATCAATCTTGAATACTTTCTGTGGCTGACAATATGTATATGCATATGCTCTAGTGGAAGTAAAATTGAGATGGAAAAGTTTTCTTGCACTTATGAGCTTGCTTATGTCTCTCTCTCTCTCTCTCTCTCTCTCTCTCTCCTCTCAACTTCTTTCTTGAAATTTAATTCTGGTTCTAGTTTAAAGCAATTTACAGCCTCTCTACAATTTCTGTAATGAATGAAGTATCGATTGAGATACAATTTGCTAGTGTAATGCTTAGCTCAAATTTTACTAATCTGTTCCAACATAGGAAAAACCTTGGAAATGCTAAATAGTTGTTCATCCCTCTTGATGATGTGGTATTTTATTATACAGAGTTGCATGCCCTTATGTTATTAAAGTTGGACAGAAGTAGTGGTCTTGTTCTACCTTCTTACCAAACTATCTATAATATTTGTGGTCATTGAAAATTCTCTCCACATATTCACTCTTTGTGATATGCTTGGTATAATCATAGTATCCAGAAGTAATGGTCTTGTTCTACCTGCTTCACAAACTATCTATAATATTTGTGGGTATTGAAAATTCTCTTCACATTTTCACTCTATGTGATATCGTTGGTATAATCATAGTAACCATGTTTATATTCATATCTGGTGTGATAAAATCTGGTAAAATAGAGGCAAAATTATAAAATTTGTCATGATTTATGATGAATAGAAATAGGCATATTTTATAATTTCATTCTTTCAAATGGTGTGTGGTGGGTTGTGGTCTGGTGATTAGGTGAGGCCTCAGGCATTTATGAGCCAGGTGTAAAATCTGTTGAGCATGATCATTATGCAAACACGTATTTGTAAAATAGTAGAGTTGACTTATGATTTGGGACTCTGATGCAGGTGTGAAGTATTAGTTAGCTTTTCAGCTAAGGAATATTGTATGGTGTGAAGGAGGTCTTCTCTCTTATGATTAATGTGCCTATTGACCCTGATATGTTATTTTTCATATGGTCAAATGTAATGAAGTTTGAAATGTTTAGTGATATCAAACAATCATAGATTGCATGGCAAAGCTTATAATAAAAAAACTTGCATATTGAAGTTTATTATATGATAGTCTTACAGAAACGAACTAGACAACTAACACCAGTCAGATGATTTTTAATCTTCATATTTGTTATCTTTAATCTTGATGTTCCTAATGATGCATTTCTTGAGGCTCTTATGGTCTACTTTTTGCCTCATAAATTTCTAAAGCCTCAACAATGCTTATGGCATTAAAGGCACCTACAATCATTATTACCAGATTCATCAATAATGCATTCACAATCATTATCATCTTCCAAATCACATGAGATTTGAGACTTTTGGAACAAGATTAAATTGCAAAGAGGAAAAAATTGAATGAATATTTAGCCATATAGCCACAGAAAACTTAGAGAGGGTTATTAAGTCCTCCAATTTTTCATACAATAGCTTGTTCCTTTCCTTGGTGTAGACAGTTTATTTTCACAAGCTAACACACTCAATTCTCGATTCAAGACTTAAAACCTCAAAACAATTTCACCTTGCTCCCATACTGATACATACCCTATCATTCTTGGTCAGGGTGTTTCCAAATGTTCCTTCATCTAACCTTCTTTTCTCTATGCTGCTCTGACCTTTCTTGCAAGATTTCATATGGATTAAATCTCTCAATAGATTTGCAGAGTCCTCTCACGAATTCCTTGTGACTATTTTATATTTAATGCAACCATTTAAGCCCTGTGGTGTAAATAGCATGCTGTGGCAGGCAAATGAATATGGAATATCTATTATATCTTCTCTCTGTCATTGGTTAGTGGCAATGTCTTTGCAGTCATCAATCTCATTTTAAATGCATGTATAATTCTTTCTTTTCAACAGTACATGCTGTTCTGAACGAATATAACACAAGGGTTATTGTCATCAACTATGTGAAATTCCAAAAATTCTCACACATTCTTAGAAACTTAGCAATTTTTAACCAGAGTTTATTACTTGTAGGTTTTTCATGATTCTTGCTTTACAATATTTTGCAAGAGGAAATGCATCACACTAATTGTTGAATGAGAAAGAAATTAGAATTTGTATTCCTCAACCACTCTTTTCAAAGTGATGGGAAAGTAACAAATGTTGTTAGTGGTTCAAAACTCCTTGGTCCTTCCCACAGATTCTTCATGTAGAAGGATGGCATGGACAGTAATGTAAGAGTATAGCAGATTATAAAGTTTGCACTTCAACTCTTAAGAATTTCTTCGATAGTCTTAAGTAATTTGCCTAAATCATGAAGCTTTTGGTTGAGTTAATTACTTCAAACTGCCCATGATCAAATTCTCAACATCAAAATAATTTGAAGAATTGACAGTGACAACTGAGATCCTTTTTGTATTCATTAACCTAAAGGATTATTTTATCCACTATTTTTATAGCACATACTCTTCCTAAGGTCTATTAGTCAAACAGCTTAGGTATAAGTAATAACACACCTTAAGGTCACTGAACTAATAACCTGTAAGAGCTCTATATTAGGTTGAGTCATTAACTGCCTTTTTCACATGTCTTTCTTGGAAGCTAAATTGTTTGTCAACGTTCTCTTTCATTTTGTCAAAGGAGGAACAATTCCGATGTATATTGAAATAATGAGACAACGACCGGTTGCCTTTCTTGTCAAAAAAACATGCACATGGACTTCCTTAGAATTGCGCATGTATGTGGAAATAAACTTCAGACAAGAGTGATATCATGATCTCTACAAAGCACTTTTACAACAGTTCCACACATGTTTGAATGTTTTAACAGTTGCATCATATTTCACAACAGTTTGACAAATTTTTGAACATTTTCAACATTGGCAGATAAATTATTGCTTAGGACAATATGTTTTTAGATCCTTGTGTGAAATCTTTTATAAGAATGTATCTCCCGCTTATTCTTATAGATAGAAGATTGTACACCTGCTTTCAAGATGACTTTAAAAGTCGCAATATTGTATCACTAAGCTTCCTTGTTGCAATGCTTCCTATAGATGTTCAACACAAGGTGATGTTGGACTATAAAATGTACCAAGTATTTCTCCCCCACAAGTTGCTTCATTCACCTAAAACAATTTGCTTGGATCATAAAGCAATAAGTTGAGGTAACACAAGGGGTCCACTAAATTGCTTAAATCTCTTGAAGATCAACTTTCTAACAGCTATATGATTTTCAAAAAGCTATCAATAATGACTTGGACCACCTTTTTCTTTTCCCAATGTCAAGGATTATTTTGTCCAAAATTTAATAAAATTTGAAAACACATTCTTAAATCTCCATGTGGATTTTGTCAGTCTGCTTTAAAAATACCACACTTCAAGGGTTTAAGACAACACAGTAGTAAGAGGCTTGTGTGATTTATGTAAACAATCATTGCTTAAAATTTTGCAGTTGTACTTTCCTAGGACTCTGGTGCAATCCAGTCAGTATATCACCCTTTTCTTTACTCTATTTATCGGAAAGATTACAACATAATCAACTTCTTGATTCTCTGTTGGATTCTAGAGGTTCAATGTTACACTTCTGATTTCAGCATTTCAACCAACTTATTCATCACTCCTCTTTCATATTTGATAACCAAATGAAACTGCTGCAAGAAACCTATCTGTTTTGTAACCATATCTGTTACAATTTTGACTTTTCCTATAAATATTGGAGTGGCTCGTGCACTATGTGGATAATGGTTTTTATGATTTTATCCCCATTAGAAAATACTTCCATTTCCTAACTACTTGATCAAGGGATTACAATTCCTTATCATATGTGCATGATTTAAAATTGCTCCTTGAATAAGCTCTAAATGATAACAAATGGGCTTATATCCTCACAATAGAACGGCTCCCATAACATAATCACTTGCACATGTTTCAATATGAAATGTTAGCTGCAAATTAATTCGTACTGAAATTGCTGATTTTATTTTTCATCTCTACAAATGTGTTTTCAAATAGGGGTTCTTTAGCTTCAGAATTCATGGGTGGTCCTTGAATGACCTCTTAATTGGCTAGTGGTAGGAAATTAGGAATATCTTTAGGCTACCAAGGATTACCCTTTAGAACCCTATTTTGTCTGGGAAATTCACTAGCAAACATCCTTTACTAGGAACTTAGTTTGATAATAAGGATAGCTAGTTCCTTCTTCCTGCTTCTTGATTTGAAAACATCTATGTTCTATGGCATCAGTTTTGGTGGGAGCATACATCAGAAGTATGTAACCCTCTTGTGTTTGTCTCTTTATAATTTATATACAATTTTTTTTTTTTTTTTCTGACCTTTTTATATCTTTCTTTCTCTCCCTTTGAGAAGCTGGCTCTTTTTGGGTATTCTACGAGCTGTTATCCATGTCTATACCCTGCAGTCTCACTGTGGCCTACTCCTTTCATGTGTTCATGTTAATAGAATTTCATTTCATTTTTATACGATCTTCATTTAGTTTGGGTTCATTTATTTTTTCTCACTAGATATGGATTAGGTTCATGTATTGTTTTTCCTTTTTCTATTGGAAAAATAAAAGAAGATTATTCATTGAATCATTATATTAATATTGAAAAAAGTTACAAATAAGAAGAAACTAAATCTGTTCTTGGTAGGAAGTGTCTAAGAGAGCTCTTATTGCAAAGAAATAAAACAGTGAAAACGCATGGCCTCTCGAATCCCTTGAGCTAATTTTAATTTTTCCCCAATCATGTGTTATTACTATTTTCCGTGAAGTCTGAAAAATATTCAAACATAAAATTCGGTATCTGACCCATCAAATTTCATTCTTCTTGAACAACTTAGGAAGAATTCCTTATGATTGTAATATCTTTTGGCAATATCATGATCTCCATAAATTTTATTAATTCGCTAGCAACTGACCTATTGAATCTCATTTCTTCATGAAGAGTGTAAGCGTGATTTCTTTTGATTATGTCTTCCGGCACATATTGGAATGCCTTCCCCTTATTATTTTTGTATTCGTGAAGTCTTATTTATTCTTTCATATATCATCCACATATCAGTTTATATTTCCAATCATCATTCGAACTACAGTTGATCTGAAGTAAAGTTGTAATTCAGGGTACAACATGCTAGTTATGGATTTACTGTGATATAGAAAGAAATTAACAACATTAAAATGAAAATTAGCAAAGAATTGAAGTTGTTAGAGAAGAAGTTTTTATGGCAAAAAAAGAGAGTATACAAAGAGGATAATCTCTATGGAAGAGATGTATACTTTTTACTCTGAATCCTTCATTCAAATCTATCTGTTTTATAGCTTTTCATTGCTGAATTTGAAAAGCTAGTAAAAATGGTAAATGTTTGGTTCTCCATGAGCAATAAAGTTATCCATATCTTTCTTGGAAGCATAAATGAATTGTCAAGTGAAGAAAAATAGCATGGAAACTGAAATTGACTCTTGGAGAGGGGTTATTTTGGTGGTGCCACTTGTTGGGGTAATAAGTCTTAGACCATAGTTCAGAATTCAAACTTTGAATACATTTTGAAAAGCTATAGTTATAGACTATTTCTAAAGTTCAAGTTGTTTGTTAATGTAATATACACCCCTAATTTGTTTTTTGAAAATTTCTTCAACTGAAATGAGATACAAAGCAAGGTCCTTTCCACTTTTTGATCACCCAGTTCCTAATATGGGTAAGGTGAGAGTATACAGTGTTCAGGAGTATACAATTAATTGAAATACTTGCAACTTGAAAGGAAATGCATTAGGTGGGAAGTTGGCCAATCTCACTTATTCAGTGAAGTGCTTATGTAATTGAAAAGAAAGAACACTACATGCCCATTCAACGGAGTGTGATTACAAAGCAACCACTTATTCAGTGGAGTGAGTAAACATGACACTTCCACTTTTCAATGGGTAAGTAAATACAAACTCTCCACTTACTCAGCGGGATAAGTAAATACAATGCTTCCACTTGTTCAATGGGGTAAGTAAGTCCAACAACTGTCTACTTATTTAGTGGGGAAAATACATACATCAATGAGCAAGGCCAAACTCACTGATGGTACTACCATTCAGTGTTTACAATGAAATATCAAAGCAATACAACATCATATAACTGATACAACATTTCATAAAACATGGATAATTCAATGAAATCACGAACCCAACAAGAAGAATATCTTAGATGGGTGATGATATGGTAGGTTACAGGTCTGGTATCAACTTGTAACACGCTGCCATAGGGCTGGACAGCGAGATAAACACCCAAAAAAACACCTCCACTTATGCCCAACACCACCAATCGACCATGAGAAGAAATAACACCTCAAAGCATACCCAAATCCTACCACAACACACTGGAAGAAGAATATATCAGTCTGGAAATTGATGCACAAGTCTGATATGGTGCTGGTACAACAGGTACATCACCACTAAATGCATCACAACTCCACCAAAACTCAAAATCTCAGTGCCATACTATTTGGAAAGGACTAGGAAGGACTTGGTGCACCCAAACGAGCAATAACTCTGAAAACTTGATTGCAAACACATCAAAATCTGCAACTCAAAACACATAAAAATCTCCATACTTGCAACCCCAAAAATTGGAACTCTTCTCTGTAGCTCCTTGGTGATTCCTGGATGAAATCACACTAACTAGCTAGGGGGGTTTTCATCCCTGAAACTAGTAATTTCAAGGGGGTTTTTGTCCTCAAAAGATTTTGGAAGAACCTAGGTTCTTTCCAACAACAAAAGCAAATAACATAACATGGCTAACCATTCAAATGAGCCCTCAACCTCCTTTTATAGCTCTTTTGTTGCTTTTTCAAAAAATGTTTTTTGCTTTTTTCCGAAAAAACATTTTTTGCCTTTTTTGTTACTTTCTTCAAAAAAACGTTTTTTAATTAAATAATTCATTATGTGCAAAAGACCCCCTTGTGCCTAGGCGTCCAACTTGAAGCATACTTAAAACACTTTTTAAATGAATTATTACACTAATTTGTCATTTTAATATTTCCAACATTTGACAACTTAAATGAATAATAATTTATTAACTTAATAATTTACTTGAGTCGCGAAAAGTATCCAAATGACATAAAAATAAAATTCTGATCATACCAATGTGATACTTAAGACTTAGGATGATGACTAGAGACAACTAGGCAACTTACTAAAAATAGCTTGCTCCTCCAAGAAGTTTGGAGAACTCCCAAAAAGCTGGAAATCCATTATGAAAGCATCACAAGGCTCTACACCACCAACGGAACTCATTGCCATGAATAACAACTCAGCTAAATTGAACTTGAGCTCTCCAA
Organism: Sequoia sempervirens; assembly: GCA_007258455.2. NCBI lineage: Eukaryota > Viridiplantae > Streptophyta > Pinopsida > Cupressales > Cupressaceae > Sequoia > Sequoia sempervirens. The sequence continues at coordinate 20,580 of VDFB02254802.1, forward strand.
GAACTTTGGAGTTTTCCCTTATTCACCAATTAACCTACGGGAAAAGTTGAAAACTGTGCTAATTGTTCATAATTCAATTTTTATCAGTGTTCCACGGGGACATGTCCTCCCCAAAAAACCTTGCATTTCCTAGACGGGGATGTCTCAGAGACTTGGAGACTTGGGGGGGGGACATTCCCCCACCAGCCCACCACCAACGCCACCATCCCACCACCATCTCACCACCAGTGTCGTTGTCTCCAAGATGCCGCTAGGACTTTGAGGACGTTGGGGTGTCCTCAAGATGTCTAGGGGACTCCTAGTTGTCTCCAAGATGTATAATTCTTATACTTATACATCTTTTTATAACTATTTTTTCAAGTACTATATGTATTTCCGCACCTTGCTGCCCGCCCGCCTCCTTCCCCCCACTGTCCCCCTGCCACCCCCAAACTTAGACCCCCCATTCCCGCGTCCCCAAAACACGTCCCCTGCTGTGTCCTCGTCCCTGTCCCCGAAACCTTGTGGAACACTGATTTCTATTAAAAAGGGGACATTACAGTTAAGGGGAATTTCCACTATGGAGGGACCCCAAAACGTAAAATAAGAAAAATATGAAAAGTACTGAAAGATTCAATTTTTGGAAAATTTCAGAATTATGTTTAGGCTGCTTCCTGGATGACCTGAACTGCTTCCTAAATCAACATTATAATGCAGTCATACATTTTTACTGTATCTTACTGTACCTTGTAATAATGAGTCAGTGAGTATTCTATTTGAATATACATGTGCATGCCTTAGATTAATCTACTGCCTCTCTTCAAGAGATTACCCACCTCATTTTATGTATTCCAATGTCTATAATCTTTGAATCTAGACTGTAAGGCAGTGGCAAATTCCTCTGTTTTCTTTGCTACATTTTAATAGTGCATTGATGAGTATTAATATTTCAACATGTAGGTGAACGCATTGAGTACTGTAGCTTTTAGCAAGAAATGTATTGGTTTCTTAAGTAGAAGAGTCCTACAAGTGAACACTACAGTCTTCTATTTCTTCTGCACGTGAGATTGTAATTTTGTACATTACATTGGTAATAAGTCTGAGTGGAACTGGGTCCAATTTTCTTTTTAGAGAGACTGTTCAAGTGTTATAGTGATGTTAGTTATTCTCTTTATGAGTTTATACAATTCTGATCTAATGGAAACAGTGCATGATTCTCATTTTGATTTGGCTTTTTGATGGGAGAAACAGGGAGTAGACATCCAACTTGGATTAGCAATTGATAATGCAAAGGCTACCTTAGCAGTGAAACGAAGGCTAGCGTGTGAGGAAGTTAAGTACTGGCACCAGGTATAATAAGGCTACATTTTATTTATATATACTTTTAACGTACTTTGCTTTGACATTCTTTTCAAAATCAACAATTATCATGTTTTTGAGCAATCTTTTCTCATGTGCGTTTTCTAATAACTTGTTAGGTTATTGCAAAACAATATCCAGGCCTATGATTCAGTGCTTAGGATGCATTTGTATGCATATAAGGCTGCTTCAATGTTTCTTCCATTGTCCTCAATTTTACTTCATGCATTATTTTAATGTAATTTACAATTACTCATAGAGTTGATTCTTCAGTTTTTGGCCTCTTTGTTATTAATCAAAGTATCTTCTTACTTCTCAAGACAAAATTATTGGTACAGATCTGTGTGCTTTTGTTCACATTAACTTGATTTTTCTTTGAAATTAGGCTCAAGATAGCACATCAAATCTTCCTTTGGGAGGTGATTGGGGAGTAAAACATCAGCTTTTCATCAAGTGGAAGCATTCAGAAGCAAAGGTTAGGAATCTGCATTATTTATGGATTTCCATTTTAGTCCAAAAACAGTTTGTTTTCTTATGATTAGGAAACAATAATCACCAAGGGTCCTATTGTTTGCTTTGTAAATTGTTCACGTTGAATATATCTATCCTTGTTTACTGTATGCTAATGATGTTTGCGGTGAAGTCTATTCTTAAATACAACTTATTTTGATGAAACCTTTCAATGGAAGTTCCTCTTCAAAGTAGTGTCTGTGTGTCAATGAAAGAGTAGCTACTTTACAGCACTATTTCTCTTAACATAACATCAATGGTAAGAACTGTATTTGTACCCCTCAATTGATAAAAGCTTTTGGTTTACCAAATGTAAGAGTTGGAAGATTGCAATATTGTTTGTTTAGCAAGCTATTGCATAGATTAAATAATTAATTGTGTGCTTCATTAAATTTCGAGTTCTAGTAATTGTATATAGCTCTTTCTGCAACTATTCATCACGTGGGCAAGTTTTTTGGGGAAACTTTGAACACAACAGTTTCAATGGATGACTACAGAGTAGGCATAGGGAAAACCTAACGAAGGAATGCATATTAAACATACTCAAACTACTTGACACTAGGACACAGAAAACTGGAGTGTTTCAAGCTGATCTTTTATAGAACACTGTGCCCAAGCTCAAAGGCATGGGGTACCATAGTTTGTGGTGAAGTGTATTCTTAAATACAAGTTGTTTTGATGAAAATTTTCAATGGAATTTCCTCTTGAAAGTAGTGTCTGTGTATCAATAACAGAGTACCTACTTTTCAGGACTATTTCTCTTAGCATAACGTCAATAGTAAGAACTGTATTTGTACCCGTTAATTGATCAAAGTTTCTGGATTACCAAATGCAAGAGTTGGAAGATTTTAATATTGATTAGTCAGCAAACTATTGCATAGAGAGATTAAATGGTTAATCGTGTGTTTTGCTTTGTGAATCTCAAGTTGTAGTAATTGTATATAGTTATTTCTGCAACTATTCATCACATGGGCAAGTTCTTTGGGGAAAGTTCGAACAAAGCAGTTTCAATGGATGACTATTGGAGTTTGTTTAGGGAAAATGGAAAGAAAGAGTGAATATTAAACATTTCCAAACTACTATGCCACAGGAACACATAACACTTAAGTATCTAAAGTTGATCTTTATAGAACATCATGGACAAGCTTAAAATTTAAATGCATGGGGCAACATATCAGAATCAATTAATAAGCCAATAACATTCCTAAATAAAAATTTCTTCAGTTTTCTAGGTCTCTACGTTCCAAACTTATTAGATTGATTATTTCTGGACTGGTTGAGTGGGAACAACTGTTGTTCAGGCCCAATAAGTAGATTTGAATTGATTTTGTTTTCCAGCTCCAATGTTAGTTGAACTGGTGGGTTTTAGGTCAGCCCATCTCTATTTTCCTTTAACCGTTCAATCTAATATTTTGCACTTCATTTGACATGAAGTTTAATAGGCCATACTATTCTTCATTTGTTTATTTGACCGAATTCCTTATTTCTTTGACATCATCATTTTTGGCTTGCTGCGCAAATATTTTGTTTTGATTCAATCTAACATATGGATTCTTTAAGCTGAAAAAAATGGCATCCAGAAGAAGATCCTTAGTTACCCCTTTGAACCCCTAAAACTTCTTGTAAGGTAGATTGGAGGGTGTCTTACAAATTTTCAATTTAGTTTTACTTTTTCACAAATGCCATCATAGAGTAGTCAAGGTTAGTGATCCGATGATAGCTTATATAATGGTCACTAGAAAGGTCTCTATTACAAAATCTTCAATTTTCCTTGCTTGTTTTTCAATCTTCCAATTGATTTTGGGATAATCATAAAATGTATGAACTTCTTTTTTTAAATAGACAAAAGTGGGATCTGTTGGGATCCACACCCGAAAACCAGAGAAAGCCTTGCAAATTTCCACTTCATTTTCCTTGTGCCCAAATGCTATCATAGAGTAGTCAAGGTCAGCAATCCATCATTGTTTATATTATGGCCACTAGAAAGGGCTCAAATAGAAAGTATTCAATTTTCCTTGCATATTATTCAATCTTCCAATTGATTTCAGGATAAAATATATTCTTTTTTCAGATAGATGAATGTGGGATCTATTGAGATCCACATTCCAAAACCAGAGGAAGATGATACACAAATAGTGGGGACTTGCAGAGCCATAGACAGTCAAACAGGACCAAAGAACTTCAATTTGCAGAACCCACCAACTGCCAAAAACTGGCCAATAGGACCAACAGACCAGACCAGTAGACAAACTAAAACAAAAATGACCAGTACAATGCCATGCAATGCACCCCTTTTTTCATCTTTTTTTAACAAGGAAATGCTCCAGCAGCCCAGCCAATTCTAGAGCAGAGAATATCTAACCCTTATCTAAAACATAGCATCATCCTACCTTGATAAAGAGTGAACATATTTTTATGTGTGTATATCTATAACTATTTCTTTTACATTTTTGTTTTTATCCTTCCTGTCTTCCCCTAGATAAAAACACATTAGGGGTCCCAAACCAGAAAACCAGTGCCCAGACAAGATCACTGTCTAAACAGTGTACGCCCCCGATCCTTCTCACCTGAGAACCAGTTAGGAGAGGAGGGACCAATCCCTGCTTCAAGGGTTTGGTCTCCCTTACCTCTTCTCCTTGAAACAATAAGGATTCTCTTGACCAAGAAATTAGGAGGATTGAACACCCTCTTTCTGTGGCCATAAACCCCTCCTCAGATAGGTTTGTTAGACTAGATTTCCAACTGGCTGTCTAGATGAACAATCTATAGATGCCTCATA
>VDFB02254803.1:0-37299 GCA_007258455.2 Sequoia sempervirens
TAGATGAGAGAGGCACAAAGAAAAGATCAGGGAATGTGGCGGAGATTGCTGTTTTTGTGCCAGGCCTGCGCACTCCTAAAAGCATTGACTTTGGGAGATCACTTCATAGCTACTTGTCACCAGACTTGATTGACCGCCTTTCAGCCCTTAGGACACGCATTGTTGTCATGGCAGCAGGAGAGGGTTCGGCTGCAACCAAACCAAGGAGAAAGACGGCAACCCAACATGGTAGGTTTTGTTCGTGACTACTTTACTGAGAAAGTAACTTCATCTTCAGCTGTGACAAAGTACAGTTTGGAAAATTCTCTTGCGTGTAAACCTGTATCTTAGCTGTATTATGATTAGATTGACTGACTAAGTTGTTTTACATCATTATTTGTAGCTGGTTCTACTCTAGCTGATCTGCAGCAGGCTCTTGAAGATTATCTACCTGTTTTGCTAGGATTGACCAAGGAAGGTAATTTGCATATTGGCCAGATAATTTGCTCACGATCTCATCTTATATATATGGCAATTCTGAAGAATTTCAGGAATGGGTCATTCAGCAACAAATAAGTATATTTACCAAGAAAAACTGATGTTTCTGGCTACTCATTAACATTAATTGATCATGTGAATTGAGAGAATGAAGTTGTATACTGATTGATGCACAGCTTGATTTGCATTCTAACAAACTAATATTTTTACAGGAAGCCAATACAAAGATTTCGTACAATTTATTTGGGCAAATCAGGAGGACGATGAACAGGTTAGTGCTACTTCTGTGAGGTAGCCTTATAGCCATTCATGTTTTGTTGATGTTTCATTAGGTATTGTTCTCTTGCTTTCAAGATATCCAAGTATTAAACATTTATGCACAACCATAGCTCATGGAGATATTTGCTTTCCAGGAAACAGCAATATCAAATGCGTGGTATGAGGTTTTATCTGTTCTACACATGATGGCTATGCTGTCTTTGTCACAAGCAAATTTTTTACTGATTCCAAAAGCTCATAGTGACGGTTACCAGCCAAAGGTGACAGAAGGTTGGTTTGTGAAGTTAAATGTCCTTAGCATAAGGGGATCTAAAAATTTACCCTCAATGATGCAAGCAAGGCATCTGTTGGTTGCAGTTAGATATATCTTGCTTGTAACTCAAATAATCCTTATATTACATCCTTTTTTTTAATGTGGCATGATTTTTTTCATATCACAAACAGAACTTTGTGACTGCTAGTAGTTATCTATGCGTTTTTATTGTTGGCTTTCAGTTGTTTATCTTCCAATATTTTATTCCTTTTTTTTGTCTAATATAATATTTTCTTTGTGTTCCACATCTGATATGGCATTTGTTGATTTCTATTGCAAGAAAATAAGAAGGCTGCAATCAACATATTTCTGAAGGCAGCGGGATATTTAGATTGTGCGGTTCGTTTTGTCTTGCCACAGTTACCAGATGAAATCAAGTATGCCATTTTTTGAATTCTTAATGCTTTCTATTAATTTTGAAAATTTTATTAGTCTTTTGCTGTAGCTATAAACAAAATTTGCCCTGTGAGATTTTTGATGAAAACTGTAAACATTGTTTGATCCAAATGTGCTTTTTTCGCCTCTGCATCAAAATATGTTCATAGTCTAGATGATTTTGATATATATTTTTGGTTTGATGGTTCTGATATATATTTTTCTTTGAAGGAGGAAGCTTCCAGCAGATCTGAACGAAGGAGTATTGCAAGCTCTTGCGGTCCAAGCATTAGGACAGGTTTGCTGATGTTTTCCTAGACCTTCCATCCTTGCTGCAAAAAATCAATGAAATGCAACTAGGTCATCATTGTATTCATCTTGGATATTTTTATTGTAGAGCCTGTTTAGGACAGCTAAAGATATTATTAACTCTTTCGGTTTTCATCTCAACATTGGCATGCTGGTCTACCAGAAATGGGGTGCTTAAACTTTCTTACTTAAAGCTGACAGTATTGCTTATATGTTTGTATATTCCATCTTATGAGGAGGCAGAATACTGTGTTTAGGTCTGTCATTGACCTACTAATTAGAGTGAACTTGATTAATCAAACCTTTTTTAATTTTTTATTTGAAGAAACACATCTTATATTGTAAAATGATTCACATCAGCTGAGCGCTAGGACTACAAGTAAAATTTCTCCTTAAATAGGTAAAGAAAGAAAGCACCTTGTCCTGCATCCTGACGGGAAGAAAAGGTTACATCCTTTTGAAACCATTCAAGCATAGCTTGGACAATTGAAGATAAATCTTTTTTTAAAAGTGATAGCTTCCCTAAAATGAGTGGGAATTATATCTTCCTGAGAAGTAGCTTTGCATCTTGTTCTCTAAATAAAACTGATTGTTACCAACCAAATTACAACTGTCCTTGACCATTTAAGAATCACCCAAAAGAGGTCCTTGCCAAGAGAGACAGTAGTAGAAGGGAAATTGAACTTGGCTGGTTGCCAATCCCAACATATTTCAATTCACTTCTAGAAGATATGGTCAACTCTCTCCTACATAGAAGGCAAAAGGCACCCACAACCCACCTTGCTCAGCTGTGCTTCCTTAATGTATTACGGGATGCCCCAATCAATGCCTTTTGTTTGAAGGAGCTTCTTTCTTTCCAAATGACTTAACACTATTGTTGTCTTCTTGCTTGAGGGTAGTTTACCTGGCATGACTTGTTAAATCGAGGGTATAAGCATTAAACTGTCTCACTTGGTTATACAGTTTCTTTATATTATAGTTGAATAAGGATTATAGAGCTCTTTAAAATGTAGTTATACATTGCCATCATTGCTTGAGCCCTATTTAGCCCTACATAGAGGGCATTGCTGTCAGTCACTATTCCAAATATCTCCCCTACAGAATATGCCCTTGTTGCCCTTTTCCTTGAGCAGAACAAAAAAAGGCCAACTTGTTTATGCAAAGAGTTGAAAGTTCAAATAGATTGTTTGCATGAAATTCAAGCATCCCATGCCCCCCCTCAAACTGTGAATTGAGTGAATATGAGAGAATTTGCTAAGCAGTTCAATATCTCTTAAGAGGTGCTGAATTGAAAATTACAATGGCTGTAGTGTTACCACAGTGTTACCAATTATGTCACATAGCTAGAAGGGACCCTTGGGTTTTTGTACATGGTGAGAATGAAGGATTCTGTGGCACGTAAGGATCTGCCAAGGAACTTCCCCTTCGATCTCTCTCACCATCCCCTTCTTTGCAAGTGCTATTCCTCACATTCTTATGTCTGCAACTCTCCATCCTCCTAATACCTTTCAAAGGAGCACAACATGAAAATAAATTAGAGGGAGGCCTTTGATCCCTTCATGTTAACTCCATAAATAACTCTTAGAATATTCTCAGTCACTCGTAAGTCATAAGCTGATTTGGAGATGAACAAACAAAAGGAAGAAAACATACAATCTGCTTCCAGAATTTTGTTGTCAATTATAATCTTCCCAGCAAAGTGGAAGATCAGGTTCATTCCACATAAATAGCTTCTAGTTCTTTTCAGAATTTTTTAATATCCAAACCCATTGCTCAGCCATAGTGAGATGAATGCCAAAGTGAGTTGCCCAAATAATGGATAATTTGACTTAGTTTATGAGTTTGCATCTTTGGTTCAGCCAGCTAGGAGGGGCCAATTTAACTGATGTGCAAAACTTCTGTATTTTCTTCACTCTTAACTGAGTTTGTAGCTCTAGCAAAAATATTCAAACAAATCTAGTGCATTCAATTGATTTCTGAACAAAATGAACAAATGAACATTGAAGAGCTTGCAATATAATAGAGGCAAGGAACTCAAGTATATCCATGCCTGATGATCTCTGCAACTGGATAGGTCTGTGGGGATACCATTCACACTAATCCTTGCAAAACATGTGAAAAAAGTCTCCATTACCTTGTGAAAGCAGGATCTAAAACCCAACCAATCAAGCATTTTGAAAGTAAAATCCCCTACTCTATCGAGTCATAAGCTTCGTAAGATTCATATTTTTTTAAAAGATGCTTTTGAGCAGATTCTCTTGCCCATTCATGCCTTCTTATTTAGTCACGAGTTTATCTACAATAAATCTATCCACAAAAAAACCAATCTTCTTGCTTTGGACTATTTGTGCTATCTGCTTAATCCATCTTGCAAGGGCTTGACTACAATTTTTTAAGAAACAGTTTGGAGAGTAATGGGATGGAAACCAACTACTTACTCCTTTTTGGAGTGCTTTGAAGTGAGCTTGATTTGCTTTTCATTAGCTTACTCATCTGTAACTCCCTTTTTGATGGACTCATGACATATCATTAAATAGGATGGTTGAACAATAGGCCACATCTTGTAGAATTCCACTGGTGTACTAGAAACTTGTCATTCTTCATATCTTTCATAACCGCTTCCAATTCAAACTCTAGTTCTCTAGATGGGAAAAGCTTCTCTTAGCTTTTGACCTCTTGAAGTACCACTGATTTGACAAGACCCCTGTAGGTGTTGCGCAAAGTATTATTGTCAGCAAAAATGAAAATATAATGGAAGCGACCTTCAAAAATATCTTGAAGAAGTTCATGCTCAAAGAAATTAGCATTAAATTTTTGTGGCAGAAAGATTTGTTGTCCTATGCTTAAGTTTAAGAGATTGTTAATGAAATGTGGAGGGCTCATCACCTTATACAAACATAGTAGCTCCTTATGCCTTATATCTCTCAAATTTCCAAGTTGAGATTCTAACTCACTAGCTGCTCCCTTCTCTTTGGCATTTAAGGTGCCCAATTCCAACTTGTACCTGGCTTGTTGAAGCTGAAATTGGAATTTTTGTGACTGGGGAATGCAATGTGATTCCATGTTCATATTTGTTTATCCTAATTGTTTATTAATTATTTGTAGATTTCGTAACTTGTGCTTGCAGCTTGATAATAACTATTTGGTGTGTACTCGAGGTGTTAGAGGACCTTCTTCTTCTTTACTACTCTTTTAGTAGAGAATCATGGACATAATTCATAATATGCTTTGCAATTTATCACATCCTCTTTATCATTGGTATTATCCTTCTTCAGGGTCATAATGGTTTTGGATTTGCACCATTTGATTTGGGTCTGTCATTGTTTGTGTTTTAGTTACTTTTTCAGCTCTCGGAGCTTGTTTCAATACTCAATCATAATTTATACTATTGAGCTCCATTAACCTACTTTGGTCATTCGTGGACATCAATTTAGTATCTTTCTTTTTTCTTTCTGAATCATAAGTATTGCTTGCATTTGGATGATAGTTATCTTGGTCAATCATCAATCTTGAATACTTTCTGTGGCTGACAATATGTATATGCATATGCTCTAGTGGAAGTAAAATTGAGATGGAAAAGTTTTCTTGCACTTATGAGCTTGCTTATGTCTCTCTCTCTCTCTCTCTCTCTCTCTCTCTCCTCTCAACTTCTTTCTTGAAATTTAATTCTGGTTCTAGTTTAAAGCAATTTACAGCCTCTCTACAATTTCTGTAATGAATGAAGTATCGATTGAGATACAATTTGCTAGTGTAATGCTTAGCTCAAATTTTACTAATCTGTTCCAACATAGGAAAAACCTTGGAAATGCTAAATAGTTGTTCATCCCTCTTGATGATGTGGTATTTTATTATACAGAGTTGCATGCCCTTATGTTATTAAAGTTGGACAGAAGTAGTGGTCTTGTTCTACCTTCTTACCAAACTATCTATAATATTTGTGGTCATTGAAAATTCTCTCCACATATTCACTCTTTGTGATATGCTTGGTATAATCATAGTATCCAGAAGTAATGGTCTTGTTCTACCTGCTTCACAAACTATCTATAATATTTGTGGGTATTGAAAATTCTCTTCACATTTTCACTCTATGTGATATCGTTGGTATAATCATAGTAACCATGTTTATATTCATATCTGGTGTGATAAAATCTGGTAAAATAGAGGCAAAATTATAAAATTTGTCATGATTTATGATGAATAGAAATAGGCATATTTTATAATTTCATTCTTTCAAATGGTGTGTGGTGGGTTGTGGTCTGGTGATTAGGTGAGGCCTCAGGCATTTATGAGCCAGGTGTAAAATCTGTTGAGCATGATCATTATGCAAACACGTATTTGTAAAATAGTAGAGTTGACTTATGATTTGGGACTCTGATGCAGGTGTGAAGTATTAGTTAGCTTTTCAGCTAAGGAATATTGTATGGTGTGAAGGAGGTCTTCTCTCTTATGATTAATGTGCCTATTGACCCTGATATGTTATTTTTCATATGGTCAAATGTAATGAAGTTTGAAATGTTTAGTGATATCAAACAATCATAGATTGCATGGCAAAGCTTATAATAAAAAAACTTGCATATTGAAGTTTATTATATGATAGTCTTACAGAAACGAACTAGACAACTAACACCAGTCAGATGATTTTTAATCTTCATATTTGTTATCTTTAATCTTGATGTTCCTAATGATGCATTTCTTGAGGCTCTTATGGTCTACTTTTTGCCTCATAAATTTCTAAAGCCTCAACAATGCTTATGGCATTAAAGGCACCTACAATCATTATTACCAGATTCATCAATAATGCATTCACAATCATTATCATCTTCCAAATCACATGAGATTTGAGACTTTTGGAACAAGATTAAATTGCAAAGAGGAAAAAATTGAATGAATATTTAGCCATATAGCCACAGAAAACTTAGAGAGGGTTATTAAGTCCTCCAATTTTTCATACAATAGCTTGTTCCTTTCCTTGGTGTAGACAGTTTATTTTCACAAGCTAACACACTCAATTCTCGATTCAAGACTTAAAACCTCAAAACAATTTCACCTTGCTCCCATACTGATACATACCCTATCATTCTTGGTCAGGGTGTTTCCAAATGTTCCTTCATCTAACCTTCTTTTCTCTATGCTGCTCTGACCTTTCTTGCAAGATTTCATATGGATTAAATCTCTCAATAGATTTGCAGAGTCCTCTCACGAATTCCTTGTGACTATTTTATATTTAATGCAACCATTTAAGCCCTGTGGTGTAAATAGCATGCTGTGGCAGGCAAATGAATATGGAATATCTATTATATCTTCTCTCTGTCATTGGTTAGTGGCAATGTCTTTGCAGTCATCAATCTCATTTTAAATGCATGTATAATTCTTTCTTTTCAACAGTACATGCTGTTCTGAACGAATATAACACAAGGGTTATTGTCATCAACTATGTGAAATTCCAAAAATTCTCACACATTCTTAGAAACTTAGCAATTTTTAACCAGAGTTTATTACTTGTAGGTTTTTCATGATTCTTGCTTTACAATATTTTGCAAGAGGAAATGCATCACACTAATTGTTGAATGAGAAAGAAATTAGAATTTGTATTCCTCAACCACTCTTTTCAAAGTGATGGGAAAGTAACAAATGTTGTTAGTGGTTCAAAACTCCTTGGTCCTTCCCACAGATTCTTCATGTAGAAGGATGGCATGGACAGTAATGTAAGAGTATAGCAGATTATAAAGTTTGCACTTCAACTCTTAAGAATTTCTTCGATAGTCTTAAGTAATTTGCCTAAATCATGAAGCTTTTGGTTGAGTTAATTACTTCAAACTGCCCATGATCAAATTCTCAACATCAAAATAATTTGAAGAATTGACAGTGACAACTGAGATCCTTTTTGTATTCATTAACCTAAAGGATTATTTTATCCACTATTTTTATAGCACATACTCTTCCTAAGGTCTATTAGTCAAACAGCTTAGGTATAAGTAATAACACACCTTAAGGTCACTGAACTAATAACCTGTAAGAGCTCTATATTAGGTTGAGTCATTAACTGCCTTTTTCACATGTCTTTCTTGGAAGCTAAATTGTTTGTCAACGTTCTCTTTCATTTTGTCAAAGGAGGAACAATTCCGATGTATATTGAAATAATGAGACAACGACCGGTTGCCTTTCTTGTCAAAAAAACATGCACATGGACTTCCTTAGAATTGCGCATGTATGTGGAAATAAACTTCAGACAAGAGTGATATCATGATCTCTACAAAGCACTTTTACAACAGTTCCACACATGTTTGAATGTTTTAACAGTTGCATCATATTTCACAACAGTTTGACAAATTTTTGAACATTTTCAACATTGGCAGATAAATTATTGCTTAGGACAATATGTTTTTAGATCCTTGTGTGAAATCTTTTATAAGAATGTATCTCCCGCTTATTCTTATAGATAGAAGATTGTACACCTGCTTTCAAGATGACTTTAAAAGTCGCAATATTGTATCACTAAGCTTCCTTGTTGCAATGCTTCCTATAGATGTTCAACACAAGGTGATGTTGGACTATAAAATGTACCAAGTATTTCTCCCCCACAAGTTGCTTCATTCACCTAAAACAATTTGCTTGGATCATAAAGCAATAAGTTGAGGTAACACAAGGGGTCCACTAAATTGCTTAAATCTCTTGAAGATCAACTTTCTAACAGCTATATGATTTTCAAAAAGCTATCAATAATGACTTGGACCACCTTTTTCTTTTCCCAATGTCAAGGATTATTTTGTCCAAAATTTAATAAAATTTGAAAACACATTCTTAAATCTCCATGTGGATTTTGTCAGTCTGCTTTAAAAATACCACACTTCAAGGGTTTAAGACAACACAGTAGTAAGAGGCTTGTGTGATTTATGTAAACAATCATTGCTTAAAATTTTGCAGTTGTACTTTCCTAGGACTCTGGTGCAATCCAGTCAGTATATCACCCTTTTCTTTACTCTATTTATCGGAAAGATTACAACATAATCAACTTCTTGATTCTCTGTTGGATTCTAGAGGTTCAATGTTACACTTCTGATTTCAGCATTTCAACCAACTTATTCATCACTCCTCTTTCATATTTGATAACCAAATGAAACTGCTGCAAGAAACCTATCTGTTTTGTAACCATATCTGTTACAATTTTGACTTTTCCTATAAATATTGGAGTGGCTCGTGCACTATGTGGATAATGGTTTTTATGATTTTATCCCCATTAGAAAATACTTCCATTTCCTAACTACTTGATCAAGGGATTACAATTCCTTATCATATGTGCATGATTTAAAATTGCTCCTTGAATAAGCTCTAAATGATAACAAATGGGCTTATATCCTCACAATAGAACGGCTCCCATAACATAATCACTTGCACATGTTTCAATATGAAATGTTAGCTGCAAATTAATTCGTACTGAAATTGCTGATTTTATTTTTCATCTCTACAAATGTGTTTTCAAATAGGGGTTCTTTAGCTTCAGAATTCATGGGTGGTCCTTGAATGACCTCTTAATTGGCTAGTGGTAGGAAATTAGGAATATCTTTAGGCTACCAAGGATTACCCTTTAGAACCCTATTTTGTCTGGGAAATTCACTAGCAAACATCCTTTACTAGGAACTTAGTTTGATAATAAGGATAGCTAGTTCCTTCTTCCTGCTTCTTGATTTGAAAACATCTATGTTCTATGGCATCAGTTTTGGTGGGAGCATACATCAGAAGTATGTAACCCTCTTGTGTTTGTCTCTTTATAATTTATATACAATTTTTTTTTTTTTTTTCTGACCTTTTTATATCTTTCTTTCTCTCCCTTTGAGAAGCTGGCTCTTTTTGGGTATTCTACGAGCTGTTATCCATGTCTATACCCTGCAGTCTCACTGTGGCCTACTCCTTTCATGTGTTCATGTTAATAGAATTTCATTTCATTTTTATACGATCTTCATTTAGTTTGGGTTCATTTATTTTTTCTCACTAGATATGGATTAGGTTCATGTATTGTTTTTCCTTTTTCTATTGGAAAAATAAAAGAAGATTATTCATTGAATCATTATATTAATATTGAAAAAAGTTACAAATAAGAAGAAACTAAATCTGTTCTTGGTAGGAAGTGTCTAAGAGAGCTCTTATTGCAAAGAAATAAAACAGTGAAAACGCATGGCCTCTCGAATCCCTTGAGCTAATTTTAATTTTTCCCCAATCATGTGTTATTACTATTTTCCGTGAAGTCTGAAAAATATTCAAACATAAAATTCGGTATCTGACCCATCAAATTTCATTCTTCTTGAACAACTTAGGAAGAATTCCTTATGATTGTAATATCTTTTGGCAATATCATGATCTCCATAAATTTTATTAATTCGCTAGCAACTGACCTATTGAATCTCATTTCTTCATGAAGAGTGTAAGCGTGATTTCTTTTGATTATGTCTTCCGGCACATATTGGAATGCCTTCCCCTTATTATTTTTGTATTCGTGAAGTCTTATTTATTCTTTCATATATCATCCACATATCAGTTTATATTTCCAATCATCATTCGAACTACAGTTGATCTGAAGTAAAGTTGTAATTCAGGGTACAACATGCTAGTTATGGATTTACTGTGATATAGAAAGAAATTAACAACATTAAAATGAAAATTAGCAAAGAATTGAAGTTGTTAGAGAAGAAGTTTTTATGGCAAAAAAAGAGAGTATACAAAGAGGATAATCTCTATGGAAGAGATGTATACTTTTTACTCTGAATCCTTCATTCAAATCTATCTGTTTTATAGCTTTTCATTGCTGAATTTGAAAAGCTAGTAAAAATGGTAAATGTTTGGTTCTCCATGAGCAATAAAGTTATCCATATCTTTCTTGGAAGCATAAATGAATTGTCAAGTGAAGAAAAATAGCATGGAAACTGAAATTGACTCTTGGAGAGGGGTTATTTTGGTGGTGCCACTTGTTGGGGTAATAAGTCTTAGACCATAGTTCAGAATTCAAACTTTGAATACATTTTGAAAAGCTATAGTTATAGACTATTTCTAAAGTTCAAGTTGTTTGTTAATGTAATATACACCCCTAATTTGTTTTTTGAAAATTTCTTCAACTGAAATGAGATACAAAGCAAGGTCCTTTCCACTTTTTGATCACCCAGTTCCTAATATGGGTAAGGTGAGAGTATACAGTGTTCAGGAGTATACAATTAATTGAAATACTTGCAACTTGAAAGGAAATGCATTAGGTGGGAAGTTGGCCAATCTCACTTATTCAGTGAAGTGCTTATGTAATTGAAAAGAAAGAACACTACATGCCCATTCAACGGAGTGTGATTACAAAGCAACCACTTATTCAGTGGAGTGAGTAAACATGACACTTCCACTTTTCAATGGGTAAGTAAATACAAACTCTCCACTTACTCAGCGGGATAAGTAAATACAATGCTTCCACTTGTTCAATGGGGTAAGTAAGTCCAACAACTGTCTACTTATTTAGTGGGGAAAATACATACATCAATGAGCAAGGCCAAACTCACTGATGGTACTACCATTCAGTGTTTACAATGAAATATCAAAGCAATACAACATCATATAACTGATACAACATTTCATAAAACATGGATAATTCAATGAAATCACGAACCCAACAAGAAGAATATCTTAGATGGGTGATGATATGGTAGGTTACAGGTCTGGTATCAACTTGTAACACGCTGCCATAGGGCTGGACAGCGAGATAAACACCCAAAAAAACACCTCCACTTATGCCCAACACCACCAATCGACCATGAGAAGAAATAACACCTCAAAGCATACCCAAATCCTACCACAACACACTGGAAGAAGAATATATCAGTCTGGAAATTGATGCACAAGTCTGATATGGTGCTGGTACAACAGGTACATCACCACTAAATGCATCACAACTCCACCAAAACTCAAAATCTCAGTGCCATACTATTTGGAAAGGACTAGGAAGGACTTGGTGCACCCAAACGAGCAATAACTCTGAAAACTTGATTGCAAACACATCAAAATCTGCAACTCAAAACACATAAAAATCTCCATACTTGCAACCCCAAAAATTGGAACTCTTCTCTGTAGCTCCTTGGTGATTCCTGGATGAAATCACACTAACTAGCTAGGGGGGTTTTCATCCCTGAAACTAGTAATTTCAAGGGGGTTTTTGTCCTCAAAAGATTTTGGAAGAACCTAGGTTCTTTCCAACAACAAAAGCAAATAACATAACATGGCTAACCATTCAAATGAGCCCTCAACCTCCTTTTATAGCTCTTTTGTTGCTTTTTCAAAAAATGTTTTTTGCTTTTTTCCGAAAAAACATTTTTTGCCTTTTTTGTTACTTTCTTCAAAAAAACGTTTTTTAATTAAATAATTCATTATGTGCAAAAGACCCCCTTGTGCCTAGGCGTCCAACTTGAAGCATACTTAAAACACTTTTTAAATGAATTATTACACTAATTTGTCATTTTAATATTTCCAACATTTGACAACTTAAATGAATAATAATTTATTAACTTAATAATTTACTTGAGTCGCGAAAAGTATCCAAATGACATAAA
This sequence comes from Sequoia sempervirens, assembly GCA_007258455.2. Classification (NCBI taxonomy): domain Eukaryota; kingdom Viridiplantae; phylum Streptophyta; class Pinopsida; order Cupressales; family Cupressaceae; genus Sequoia; species Sequoia sempervirens. The sequence continues at coordinate 12,331 of VDFB02254803.1, forward strand.
AATAAAATTCTGATCATACCAATGTGATACTTAAGACTTAGGATGATGACTAGAGACAACTAGGCAACTTACTAAAAATAGCTTGCTCCTCCAAGAAGTTTGGAGAACTCCCAAAAAGCTGGAAATCCATTATGAAAGCATCACAAGGCTCTACACCACCAACGGAACTCATTGCCATGAATAACAACTCAGCTAAATTGAACTTGAGCTCTCCAAGAACTTTGGAGTTTTCCCTTATTCACCAATTAACCTACGGGAAAAGTTGAAAACTGTGCTAATTGTTCATAATTCAATTTTTATCAGTGTTCCACGGGGACATGTCCTCCCCAAAAAACCTTGCATTTCCTAGACGGGGATGTCTCAGAGACTTGGAGACTTGGGGGGGGGACATTCCCCCACCAGCCCACCACCAACGCCACCATCCCACCACCATCTCACCACCAGTGTCGTTGTCTCCAAGATGCCGCTAGGACTTTGAGGACGTTGGGGTGTCCTCAAGATGTCTAGGGGACTCCTAGTTGTCTCCAAGATGTATAATTCTTATACTTATACATCTTTTTATAACTATTTTTTCAAGTACTATATGTATTTCCGCACCTTGCTGCCCGCCCGCCTCCTTCCCCCCACTGTCCCCCTGCCACCCCCAAACTTAGACCCCCCATTCCCGCGTCCCCAAAACACGTCCCCTGCTGTGTCCTCGTCCCTGTCCCCGAAACCTTGTGGAACACTGATTTCTATTAAAAAGGGGACATTACAGTTAAGGGGAATTTCCACTATGGAGGGACCCCAAAACGTAAAATAAGAAAAATATGAAAAGTACTGAAAGATTCAATTTTTGGAAAATTTCAGAATTATGTTTAGGCTGCTTCCTGGATGACCTGAACTGCTTCCTAAATCAACATTATAATGCAGTCATACATTTTTACTGTATCTTACTGTACCTTGTAATAATGAGTCAGTGAGTATTCTATTTGAATATACATGTGCATGCCTTAGATTAATCTACTGCCTCTCTTCAAGAGATTACCCACCTCATTTTATGTATTCCAATGTCTATAATCTTTGAATCTAGACTGTAAGGCAGTGGCAAATTCCTCTGTTTTCTTTGCTACATTTTAATAGTGCATTGATGAGTATTAATATTTCAACATGTAGGTGAACGCATTGAGTACTGTAGCTTTTAGCAAGAAATGTATTGGTTTCTTAAGTAGAAGAGTCCTACAAGTGAACACTACAGTCTTCTATTTCTTCTGCACGTGAGATTGTAATTTTGTACATTACATTGGTAATAAGTCTGAGTGGAACTGGGTCCAATTTTCTTTTTAGAGAGACTGTTCAAGTGTTATAGTGATGTTAGTTATTCTCTTTATGAGTTTATACAATTCTGATCTAATGGAAACAGTGCATGATTCTCATTTTGATTTGGCTTTTTGATGGGAGAAACAGGGAGTAGACATCCAACTTGGATTAGCAATTGATAATGCAAAGGCTACCTTAGCAGTGAAACGAAGGCTAGCGTGTGAGGAAGTTAAGTACTGGCACCAGGTATAATAAGGCTACATTTTATTTATATATACTTTTAACGTACTTTGCTTTGACATTCTTTTCAAAATCAACAATTATCATGTTTTTGAGCAATCTTTTCTCATGTGCGTTTTCTAATAACTTGTTAGGTTATTGCAAAACAATATCCAGGCCTATGATTCAGTGCTTAGGATGCATTTGTATGCATATAAGGCTGCTTCAATGTTTCTTCCATTGTCCTCAATTTTACTTCATGCATTATTTTAATGTAATTTACAATTACTCATAGAGTTGATTCTTCAGTTTTTGGCCTCTTTGTTATTAATCAAAGTATCTTCTTACTTCTCAAGACAAAATTATTGGTACAGATCTGTGTGCTTTTGTTCACATTAACTTGATTTTTCTTTGAAATTAGGCTCAAGATAGCACATCAAATCTTCCTTTGGGAGGTGATTGGGGAGTAAAACATCAGCTTTTCATCAAGTGGAAGCATTCAGAAGCAAAGGTTAGGAATCTGCATTATTTATGGATTTCCATTTTAGTCCAAAAACAGTTTGTTTTCTTATGATTAGGAAACAATAATCACCAAGGGTCCTATTGTTTGCTTTGTAAATTGTTCACGTTGAATATATCTATCCTTGTTTACTGTATGCTAATGATGTTTGCGGTGAAGTCTATTCTTAAATACAACTTATTTTGATGAAACCTTTCAATGGAAGTTCCTCTTCAAAGTAGTGTCTGTGTGTCAATGAAAGAGTAGCTACTTTACAGCACTATTTCTCTTAACATAACATCAATGGTAAGAACTGTATTTGTACCCCTCAATTGATAAAAGCTTTTGGTTTACCAAATGTAAGAGTTGGAAGATTGCAATATTGTTTGTTTAGCAAGCTATTGCATAGATTAAATAATTAATTGTGTGCTTCATTAAATTTCGAGTTCTAGTAATTGTATATAGCTCTTTCTGCAACTATTCATCACGTGGGCAAGTTTTTTGGGGAAACTTTGAACACAACAGTTTCAATGGATGACTACAGAGTAGGCATAGGGAAAACCTAACGAAGGAATGCATATTAAACATACTCAAACTACTTGACACTAGGACACAGAAAACTGGAGTGTTTCAAGCTGATCTTTTATAGAACACTGTGCCCAAGCTCAAAGGCATGGGGTACCATAGTTTGTGGTGAAGTGTATTCTTAAATACAAGTTGTTTTGATGAAAATTTTCAATGGAATTTCCTCTTGAAAGTAGTGTCTGTGTATCAATAACAGAGTACCTACTTTTCAGGACTATTTCTCTTAGCATAACGTCAATAGTAAGAACTGTATTTGTACCCGTTAATTGATCAAAGTTTCTGGATTACCAAATGCAAGAGTTGGAAGATTTTAATATTGATTAGTCAGCAAACTATTGCATAGAGAGATTAAATGGTTAATCGTGTGTTTTGCTTTGTGAATCTCAAGTTGTAGTAATTGTATATAGTTATTTCTGCAACTATTCATCACATGGGCAAGTTCTTTGGGGAAAGTTCGAACAAAGCAGTTTCAATGGATGACTATTGGAGTTTGTTTAGGGAAAATGGAAAGAAAGAGTGAATATTAAACATTTCCAAACTACTATGCCACAGGAACACATAACACTTAAGTATCTAAAGTTGATCTTTATAGAACATCATGGACAAGCTTAAAATTTAAATGCATGGGGCAACATATCAGAATCAATTAATAAGCCAATAACATTCCTAAATAAAAATTTCTTCAGTTTTCTAGGTCTCTACGTTCCAAACTTATTAGATTGATTATTTCTGGACTGGTTGAGTGGGAACAACTGTTGTTCAGGCCCAATAAGTAGATTTGAATTGATTTTGTTTTCCAGCTCCAATGTTAGTTGAACTGGTGGGTTTTAGGTCAGCCCATCTCTATTTTCCTTTAACCGTTCAATCTAATATTTTGCACTTCATTTGACATGAAGTTTAATAGGCCATACTATTCTTCATTTGTTTATTTGACCGAATTCCTTATTTCTTTGACATCATCATTTTTGGCTTGCTGCGCAAATATTTTGTTTTGATTCAATCTAACATATGGATTCTTTAAGCTGAAAAAAATGGCATCCAGAAGAAGATCCTTAGTTACCCCTTTGAACCCCTAAAACTTCTTGTAAGGTAGATTGGAGGGTGTCTTACAAATTTTCAATTTAGTTTTACTTTTTCACAAATGCCATCATAGAGTAGTCAAGGTTAGTGATCCGATGATAGCTTATATAATGGTCACTAGAAAGGTCTCTATTACAAAATCTTCAATTTTCCTTGCTTGTTTTTCAATCTTCCAATTGATTTTGGGATAATCATAAAATGTATGAACTTCTTTTTTTAAATAGACAAAAGTGGGATCTGTTGGGATCCACACCCGAAAACCAGAGAAAGCCTTGCAAATTTCCACTTCATTTTCCTTGTGCCCAAATGCTATCATAGAGTAGTCAAGGTCAGCAATCCATCATTGTTTATATTATGGCCACTAGAAAGGGCTCAAATAGAAAGTATTCAATTTTCCTTGCATATTATTCAATCTTCCAATTGATTTCAGGATAAAATATATTCTTTTTTCAGATAGATGAATGTGGGATCTATTGAGATCCACATTCCAAAACCAGAGGAAGATGATACACAAATAGTGGGGACTTGCAGAGCCATAGACAGTCAAACAGGACCAAAGAACTTCAATTTGCAGAACCCACCAACTGCCAAAAACTGGCCAATAGGACCAACAGACCAGACCAGTAGACAAACTAAAACAAAAATGACCAGTACAATGCCATGCAATGCACCCCTTTTTTCATCTTTTTTTAACAAGGAAATGCTCCAGCAGCCCAGCCAATTCTAGAGCAGAGAATATCTAACCCTTATCTAAAACATAGCATCATCCTACCTTGATAAAGAGTGAACATATTTTTATGTGTGTATATCTATAACTATTTCTTTTACATTTTTGTTTTTATCCTTCCTGTCTTCCCCTAGATAAAAACACATTAGGGGTCCCAAACCAGAAAACCAGTGCCCAGACAAGATCACTGTCTAAACAGTGTACGCCCCCGATCCTTCTCACCTGAGAACCAGTTAGGAGAGGAGGGACCAATCCCTGCTTCAAGGGTTTGGTCTCCCTTACCTCTTCTCCTTGAAACAATAAGGATTCTCTTGACCAAGAAATTAGGAGGATTGAACACCCTCTTTCTGTGGCCATAAACCCCTCCTCAGATAGGTTTGTTAGACTAGATTTCCAACTGGCTGTCTAGATGAACAATCTATAGATGCCTCATATACATTGCCAAATCCTTGCTGAATGCCACCAATTGCTCTTCATCTTCATGGATGGCTTGAATCTCATCTTGCACAACCCTGGTTTCATCCCTGGCAGATCCTTGAATAAGTATCCTTTCTTTCTCTTCCTCCAACTTCTCCATGGAACAACCAACTGACAACACCACTACCAGCAGATCTTCTAACAATTTTCACTTTTTTCTTTTAGTTTTTAAAACAAGAATGGGGGTTTTGCAGATGGTTCTGGCTAACAGGATCTCATGAGGGTGGCAGGGCTCCTCATGGAGTCTGGGGGCGGTGCCCTTGGCTTGTTTTTCAAGCTCAGATTAAGGCCTTCGAGGCCACAAGGACATTCATGGCACATGCCATTTTTCATAATTTTACTGTTTTTGATACAGCGGCAAATTCTTCAAAAAATGCACTTTTAGGGTGAGCTAGTTTTTATTTTTATTTTTAAAATTCCCATATCATTGTTGTATTGTGAGTGTGTGCTGTTTTTACTGAGTTTTTTTGCCAAAAGCTTCTTTCCAGGCTAAATAATTGTGTTATATTGTGAGTATGTCATTGTTTTCTTCCAATTTTATTTAAGATTTTGTTAGGATTGTTGCTCTTGTATTGGTTTATTGGTATTATTTCTCTTCGGGCTTCAGCTAGTGTGTGAACTCCACCAGCTTGGACCAATCTGTCAATTTGAGATCTATAGCTAGTTCACCCTATGGTGCTTCTACTTGTTGGATGGGTTTACAGGCTACATCTATTTTTAATTTTATGAAGAATAAGATCTAGATACTTTTGTAATTGATTTGTTTTACTGAGTAAAAAAGAACATGCATTTCCATAATTTTCTACTTTACATTTGATAATCTTTAGTATCCTTGTTCTATTGAAGTTCAAAGACTTGATTAGATGTTCTCTGCCCTGAATTACATTTCTTCCCAACTGGGCCCATTATTCATACTAGTGAGTCAGTGACACTGCATTATATGATAATTGGTCAATATAATGCATTTTATGAAATTTTCTGTCCTCATCATGGTGCTCTCTTGGTATTTATTTGAAAATTTATAAACCAATTATTGCAATGGACTTGAGTCTCATCCTTGATCAAATTAATTGTCATTCGTTTGATCCTTCAATTTATAGCTACATCAGTTGAAGAAAATAGCCTTTCCCTTTTTACATGGCACAATACTTGTAATTGTTACAAAATTGTGTTGCTTGTCTGTCATATTGGCATTTAATTCACCTGACTACTTTTTTTTGGGTAAAGGTAAAATATTATATAAAAAAGGATAAAACCCACAATTATACTGGGCCATGTTTGGATTGACTAATTACAATGCCTACTAGCTTAGTAATTATTTAAGTCCCCAACATTTGGATTGTGCTAACTTATTTCAACTTATTCGTAAATACTAAATATAAGAATAATTTTAAAGTAATAAACTATGTACATGCATCCATGTTTTTCCGTGCATGTATTATATTTATGTGACATGCAGACATTTCTTTGCTTTTCTCATGCATATCAACTCTTCTTTTTCATCCAGTCACATCCCATCAAGCATATATATCATTGTGCATGTAAGATATTCATGCTTTTTGCTATGTACATCAGCTTTGCTTGCTCCAAAAAATGAGAACCCTAGTATAACAGGGGAATACTGTAAACGAAGCAGTGATTGCTTTTATCTCCACATGCATATGCTTTATCATTGCAATTCTCTTTGCATGCAAGTTTTTACCACCTTTGTTCATACTTTTCTATGACACAGTCAACAGATCTCTCCTTACATTCAATTTTTTCTAGCAAATTATTAGGAAGAGATGGGAGGCCCAATGTCATCTTCAATGGAGATTGTTTGGTTATCCCAACACTGTTTCAAGCTGTGATTGAGAATTTAGTACCAAATTCACCATGGTTTCCTCCTGAATATTTTCATGCATGTTTTGATTCTTGGGTTCTTGGCTCTTGACCTCCCTTGCCTTTGAAAATTCCATTTGTTTCTTAGTTTTAATGGACATGAGCTGGTTTTTAAGTAAATCTAGAATATTTTCATCTCTCTTTGTTTCATCCTTCTGCCCTATATTTTTCTTTTTCTCCTCTTTAAATCATTCAAAACTTTTCTTGGAGCCATTCTCTTTTTCCTCACAAAGTTTTTGATGTAGATTGTTTTTGAAATATTTTTTTTGTCATGTCATGTTTTGGATCAAGCTATTCCTTTTCTAGAGCATTGAAGGACAATCTCCTTTTCTAGCTTGCTTGGTATTTTGGTTTTTCAAAACGCTAAAGCTCTGTTTGTTTGATTGAGCTAAAGCAGATTCAAACTACTTCAAGGGCAGAGGACATCCTTGTACCAAAGTACCGTACACCACAATCTACATCTGAAGGCTATACATTCATAATCAATTATCTTAAACCGTTTGATATCTCGAGTATCAAGAGTAGTAATTTTGAGAAGAGGCCGATTAAGATCCAAGATTATGTATATTCTAGCATAATTGGTCAAGTCACACATGACTGACATTTTTGAAGTGCACACAATTGTTCCAATTAAATATCCTATTTTCTCAAAAGCATATTCCAAGATATGCATGTTAGTGTGAACAATGCCATCCACGAGTTTTGATAGGAATCTCCTTTGTTAAAAAATAAAAAGCCTTAAATATCTAAAGAACCATGGTCCCTGAAAAATCATCAATAAAATACCAACAAGGTGTTGATGTTTATGGCAGCGTCAGTTGTATTCTTCCAGCAATGACAAACTGTAGGAGAATCTGATGTGTGGACATGCAGCGACTGCAGGAGAATCTGTAAATGTCAACATGCAAGGTGCATGCAACATGTAACTGACTTGCATGGGAATCTTCTTTGTAACTCCTCCTAAGATAGACATCTGAAATGCAGAGGTAACTGACATGCATTTAACATGCAAATGAAACCAACATACAATGTTTGGAGAGTCACGCCTCTATATTTTTTGGTTGTTATTCATTCAGCATTCAGTTTTTCCAGTATCACTTATATCAAGTGCTTCATCTGTTGATCATAGGAGCTGTGCAAGTTCATCTCAAGAAGCAGATTGATACTTGAGTAGAAGGCTGAGATAACCACTGGCTGTGTGTGTCTCTCAGTTCTGTATTTGCATCAGTTGTGATGCTGTGTGTTGGCCTACCTATTGGCTCATTGCATGTGTAACATTCTTGTTGAAGATTCAATAATATAAGAGATATTATTGGCTGGGTTTTTCTCCCTCAAGAGGAGGGTTTTCCCAGGATAAATACTGTGTTCATTTGTTCTTTATGTTCATTTTTCTGCTTTCTATTAAATCTGATCCTAAAACGTTAACATGGTATCAGAGCGGGTTTTTGAAAAGACCTGATCAGATTTGGGTTGACTAAGCCTATTGCTGATTGTGTAAATCAAGACATCAAGATTATTGTATCTTGGCCACTAGCTGCTGTGGTTGATATGAGTTAAATAGGTTATAGTCACTTCAGGAAGGATAGACATCTGAGCCTTTGCAGTTGCATATTCACTATGAGTTGGTATAGTTGCTGATTATACAACAGCATCATAAATATATTTGGCACATGACTTCTCCCCAGGAGATATGTGAGAAGGAACTGTTGTTTTAAGCAGAGTCAACATTCAGGAGCAAAATTAATGCTCACATGAGCAGACCCAAGGGAAAGATAAGTGCAGACCTAAAAAAGTGTTTAAGTACAACACTAAAGGAAATTTTGATTTCAACGAGATAAGTATTTCCTGTTTAAATAATGTTCATGAATTTTTATGTAGTTATTAATTCATGTTATAAAATTGAGATAGTGAAACATGTATGATTCTAGCTTTGATATTTCTTCTGGATAGTTTAAACTATTAGTAATCTCTCTCTAAATGCTTCCAGGACGGATCAAGGAGCAAGAGGGTGATGAGAGATTGCCTAGAGAAGAAGAGTTTGAGGCATCCTGTGAGGAATTCATGCAGGCTGAAGAGATAAACTTAACTGGAGACATCTCTTGAAGACGAAGAACTTATTCAAGTTGTCTTTGAGATCAGCTTCTTCGAAGAGGAGGAATTTACATTTAGAGGGAGTTTGACAATTCATCAGAAGCAACCTTGGACGAGGAGGTCAGAAGGTTGATGCAAGTACTTGGAGCTTCAGAGGGAGTTTCATCATCATGGAGATCTGTTGTTAATGCATTTTCCTCTGAGACGGAGGAATTTGAGGTGAAAGCCCTTGTTAATGCATTTTCCTCTGAGATGGAGGAATTTTAGGTATCAGCCCTTGTTAATGCATTTCTCTACGAGAGAGATTTGAGGTATCAGCCCTTGTTAATGCATTTCTCTTTGAGAGAGATTTGAGGTGAAAGCCCTTGTGTCCACCCTTTGGGAGAGCCATGGTGGATGTCATGTGTGTGACTCCATGCCAACATATTGTAGTTGTGTTTTCACCCTTTGGGAGAGCCATGGTGAATGTCACGATGAGGTGACAACATCACGTTGAGTGATGAACACTTGTACATGCCATCTATGGGAGTAGCCATGATGGTTGATATCACAATGAGGTGATATCTGATATCACGATGAGGTGATATCGTTTCTTTTCCACATATGAGTGTAGTCATTGTGATAGACATCACGATGAGGTGATTTGTCTTGTGTAGCTGGAAGTATTCTCCCTAGCTGAGAGGGAGTGTTGATGTTTATGGCAGCATCAGTCGTATTCTTCCAGCAATGACAAACTGCAGGAGAATCTGATGTGTGGACATGCAGCGACTGCAGGAGAATCTGTAAATGTCAACATGCAAGGTGCATGCAACATGTAACTGACTTGCATGGGAATCTTCTTTGTAACTCCTCCTAAAATAGACATTTGAAATGCAGAGGTAACTGACATGCATTTAACATGCAAATGAAACCAACATGCAATGTTTGGAGAATCACGCCTCTATATTTTTTGGTTGTTATTCATTTAGCATTCAGTTTTTCCAGTATCACTTTTATCAAGTGCTTCATCTGTTGATCATAGGAGCTGTGCAAGTTCATCTCAAGAAGCAGATTGATACTTGAGTAGAAGGCTGAGATAACCACTGGCTGTGTATGTCTCTCAGTTCTGTATTTGCATCAGTTGTGATGCTGTGTGTTGGCCTACCTATTGGCTCATTGCATGTGTAACATTCTTGTTGAAGATTCAATAATATAAGAGATATTATTGGCTGGGTTTTTCTCCCTCAAGAGGAGGGTTTTCCCAGGATAAATACTGTGTTCATTTGTTCTTTATGTTCATTTTTCTGCTTTCTATTAAATCTGATCCTAAAACGTTAACACAAGGACATGACATAATCTCATATTCCTCATGTGTCATCCAATTCTTCTTTGCCCAAGAATATAGGTTTTTGAGGGATAGCTGCATTACTCGTGTTGGCCAATTCTTAATCTTCCAAGCATATAGGTCCTTGAGGGATAGTTGGATTCCAAAAATTCTACAAGTTAATCCTTTGGTAGCGATAATTGAAATGTTGTCACACAATTTTTCCAGATTCAACTCTGAAATTGGACTTTTCTCCATTTCGTCTAAAAAAAAGTTATGAATCTTCTGATCTAACACAATTTCTTTTCAATTTATTCCTAATTTTTTACTTTTCTATTCTCCCAATGGTTGCCACAAAATCTTTCACTGCTGGCATTGAACAATATCTTGCACGATCCTTTTTGACTGATAGGCTTGGGCGCCTAAATGACCCTATTGTTTTCTACATATTATATTTACCCATAAGACGATTCAGATCCAATTATCTAAACTGAACATACCATATCGAAAGCATAAACTGCCATATTTGACATGTCACCATTTAAACAAAAATGCAATCACCAAAATGATGCATGTATCCACAAACAATTTTTCTTTATTTATTAACAACACCAATGAACAAAGGCACAAAATGTGCATGCAACCTTCTTGCCTCTGCAAGCTTTGTCAAGTTTACAATTATTTGACTGTCTTTCCATAGACTTCCGGAATCTGGACCACCAACCTCTGATTTACTCTATATCAGTCTTACACGGAATATCTGGGACAGAGGCACATGGGGACTCTTGGGGACAGCAAATTTATTCCCAAAATTTGGAGATGGTGGAGGATATCTATTAAAAGAAATTAAGAATACATAAAAAATAATATTTAAAATTTTAATTATGAAAAATAGTAAAAGAAGTTGCAATTTATCATTTATTGAAACAATGAGTGAAACGGAAAGAATTTTATAAAAGGTTGTACTTGTATGGCTTTTTGCATGACGTTCAATGAATCTTAATGTCTTCACATCTATCTTGAGTGGAAATTGTACTATTGATCAAGATTCCACTGTTAGACTTTGTATTGTCATCACCTCTATCTTGAGTGGAAATTGTACCATTGACATAGACTCCACTGTTACTTTGTAGGATAGTCTTTTGCACTGTCTAATGTCTCAACGTCAACCATGCTGCAAATACTTAAACACTCTGAGAAAATACAGTTCTTCTTTCAATTTCTGTTTTCAAAGATGACAAAACCTGTTGCCATTCATAACTGAAAAAAGAGTAGCAGGCTTCACCATTATTCATCAAATAAATAAAAGTAGATGCACCAATGCTGGCCAAATTTTGAATGGGCCATTTTATATTATCAGGCAGTAGCTTCAGCATGTTCGCAAGTAAGGGATTCACTGAGAATATAATTTGACAGAGTTACAGAATAAGTTGCAGTGCAAATATACATGTGTGAAATCCCATCGTCTTCACTAAGATAATTCTATTTAGTTTTTACATCATTTGATTGTAACCATGGTAGCATTACTTGCATCTTCACTAAGATCATTATATTAATATATTTGCTTTCTACATCATTTGACTGTAACTGTAGTAGCATTATGCAGAATTGAGATCGATTCAGCAAATCGAAAATATAAATGGAATTCACTTGGGATTTAATCCAGTGCAGCCAAAAGCAATTTTTATTTTTAACCGTTTAAAACGTGAGTGGGGCTCTGGGTGCTGCAGGGTCTGGGGCAAAACCCCTCATGGGGTCCAGGGGCAGCGCCCCTCATGAGGTCTTGTGTGCATTACCCTTGGCACATTCTCTAATTGATATAGGGTGGGTTTGAGTGGTGGTGCCCCCTTTACTGAGCCCTATTTAAAGCCTTCAAGACCACATGGACCTTCATGGCACATGCACCAATTTATGTTTTTCAATTTTTTTAGGTTTAGGGTTAAGATTTTAGGTTTAGTTCTTTATTGAAAGTTACTGATTGTTTTTTTCGTAGAACATGGGGATGCCTTACCATCCTCAGGATAGTTGAGGGGTATTTGAATGTACCCTGGTGTTGCCCTGGGGGATGGTAGGGAGCTTTTCATCCCTTTCCTACTGAACTTGTTCCTGGAAACAGGAGTTTTATCCTGAGGATGCGTTCCTGTGGAAAACTGCTCTGTGTACTCATGTGGTTTCAATTCCTGCATCCTCAATCATACTTTTCCACGCCACCTCAATAAAAGATTGAAAAAAGCATCACATCAGCACTCCAAATAGAAAAACAGTACAGTTGAACAAAGACAATGATACTATGATAGTAGAATGTTGCAGCAAATATAATAAATACGTAGTTCATCTAGTAATGGTGATAGTTTGTTGGAGGTAGTTATCTACTTATTTCTTCACTGGGAGTCACAACATCAATCAACCTTGATCTCCCAGTTAGGATTAGTATTAAAATTTAATTTGGCCTTAATTAGTTAATTCTATTAAATGCCAAAGTGATATACACAGGTCTGGCTAAATTTCTAGTTAAAAATGATAGAGCTTAACATTGCTTTTTTACTGGAAAGATACCAGATAGTAGAATAAATATATTTAGTCTGCCTTTTATAATATAAAACTTGTATATAGTCTAATGCAGCATGCTTCCATAAAAGAGAATCAAGATATGTACCATGAACTTGGTTCCAAAATCTTAATCATAATGTTTATAAACAACTTTAACATAACTATGTAGTTTTAATTTGAAAAGATGTTCACTCAATTCCCTGTGCCTCAATGTGGATTTGTGTTCTTTTGTGTTGTCCATGTTTAGAGTTTCCATTATTTTTGTTGTCATTTTGTCTCATTACCCAATCTCATGAATCATCATTATTTCTCGAAAATCTGTGGATGGAATTTGTGAGCACCCTTAACATACATTGAGTGTGGCCAGGCTGCAGCATACTACTATCATGGTTTAATACTAGATGAGGGGAATGCAGAGAACACACATGCTAATGCAGTATCGTCGCTTCAGGCAGCAGAGCAGTTTCTAAAAGACAGTAAAAAATCTTGTACTGATTTCTGCCAAGCGACTCCAACTACAAGGTAGTCTGATTTCTTTAGGCATTAATTTTGCACATTTTCTTAAATACATATAAATTAAATTCAGTTCTTTGGCTATCATCTTCAGTGCTGTGCCTAAAATGAAAAATAGTCCTTTTCTCATCTTTTTCTGGAAGTGTACATGACTTTCTGAGTTACAACTACGAAATAGACTAACTTTATTGGACTTGTCATGTAGTGTGCCTCCTCTCTGGGGTGCTATGAAGTATCTATCTGAGAAAATTCCAAAGGATTCTTCAAGCAAGGCACACATCAACAGGGATGTTTATAGTCGTGAAAAGTAAGTAGCATAAATTCCCATCTAGATTAGTCCGCTCAATGATCATTGAAATTTAGGTGCTTTTATGATTCAGAATGGTTCAATACAAGAGTTGCAATGGATTCTGTAGGGAACTGTATAGTTTAAATTCATTACTCTGAATTGCAAATCCCAATGAAAAAATAATTGCACTGTCTTCTTTGGAGATTCTCTTTCTGTAGTTTGCTTGAAACTTTGAAAATTACTTAACCATACCCACAAATAGTGGTTAAATTCAATGGAAATTCAAATTGTTTATTTCCAGTAAAATATGACTGCTTTTAATCTTGCTTATGCTCATTCATATTTAGTCTTTGATTCTTCTTTTGTGGTACAAAACATTGATCATTCCATTTAAACACATTCTTTTTTCCTTTCTTACCTATTCCTACAGATCTGATAAATTTGAATTTGACTTCACTGTTATGATATCGAACACTCCAAATGAATGGTGTATTTTGTTCTCAAGATTGCAGTTTTTCTCTCCACTATAATGGCTAAGCCAAGCAGCCTCTAGTCAATGCATTGTGGCAATTGTCCACTGAAGTATTTATGAAGAAAAATAGGGATTTAAACTATGTTAACGAGACCTGTATAAGTTTGATGTATACAATTATTGTGTGCATTCTGCTCCTTACTGCAAGTTGAATGTTAGAATAGCTTAAGTGCCAATTTCATAAACAAAAAGATGAAATAAATCACGACTACTTCTAATCTTTTCCTGTTTCCATCGCTACAGATCTTTTGAACAATTATAAATCATGATTCCTTTCAATAAGGAAGCTTTACATTCCAGTCTATGTTCCCTCTGTCACCTGTCCGTATTGCGCTGACTCCTGTCCACATTCTATCTACCTACTCAAATATTGTTCCCAGGATTTTAGGAGTGCTTTTAGATGTCCTTTTTCCATATTTCCTCGTTTCCAATCTTTTCTCCACCACTTCACGTAGAATAAGTGGGTCAGTGGAATGCAGATTCTAATAGAATAACTGTAACCGAAAGCCTTTGGAACAATTGCTAATAGAAATGCATTTTGGCAGTTGTCCATAGGGAGAACTATGCAGAACGTTCTCTGAATGGACCTGTGGATGTTACTAAGTGCTGATTATCTAATGTATAGAAATTGATTAAATGCATCCTTCTTCTGATCACAAATTAAACACAGAACAGATAAAAATTTGAAATAAGTTACTTGATGCTATTAAGCTGTAAAATGCCAGTGACTACAAGTTCATTCCTCAAGGATTGGTTCCAATTATAAATTATTATGGTCACATTCATTTGATGCATTTGTTGGGATAATTTCTTGTTTTGCAGGGTTCCAGAAACTCCGCCAAAGTTGCCTGACTTTTCAGTAGCATTGAAACCTGCCGAGTATGAATTGCCTCCAATAGATCATAGATGGAGAGCAGAAGTTGACGTGCAACAGTACCCAGTTTCTTCTTTGGAAGAAAATAAAAAAGATGGCAAACTCGAGTCGTTCCAAATTGATCAACTGAAAAAATGAAGGTCATTTAAGCTTTTCAGGGGATTGTAGCAAGAGCATGGGGCGTTCTCGCAAGACTTTCTCTTGGTCTTCACTGCAGCGATCTGCTAATGCAGAAATGAGATGTAAACTACATTGTAAACTGACGTACACACGTTTCATGTTCAGGAGCTTGAATTGAAATTGTTTTGATTTTGTTGACAGGCTGTTCAGTTTTGAATAAGCAACAAGAAAACTGGATCCTTGCTACAGCAGCTACTGGTTCATCATACCTTAATTTTGTATTAGAACCAGTATATGTACAGTATATGAATAGATATTCTGCATTGCAGTTGATTTTTGTGTACATTGATCGAAATGCAAAATTATTTCATAGGGATTCCAGTTTGGAAAATATATAGTCTATTTACAATCACAACACTATCAACATCTTGCCAAATTGGTGTTGGATGGTGATTAGTGTACTCTGCCTTGCAGAGTTGAGTGCCCACCTCAAAAGTCAGGCTATTTTTCTTGTTGGTTCTCTCTCCAGTTTGAGTGTTGCAATTGAAAGGTTTTCTCTTCTTTTGTGAAAACCTATTTTTGATATATTTATGATATTGAAGCTGCTGCTTTTTTGGTTAAGTAAAAGATACTTGTATTTGTACCATCACAATTCAAAACAAAGAAAAGGAAGTACATGAAAACATGTTATCCCGTAAGCAATGATCTTTTGTTTTTCCACATTTTTATAGCGAAGGAATTGGAGCTTCTAACTCTTAATTCTCATTTATAAATGTGGTCTACCAATCAATGCCAATATAAATAAAATTGCCTTGAAAAGCTATACTCACATTAAAACATTATGAAGTGTTTGTCTGGAGTACTTAAACTCACTATAATTTCAAAATGGACAGATGTGCATTTTATACGACTTTTTAACTTATAAAGGAGTTGGGGTGCCCATGCTGTTAGGATAAATTCGCCAAAAGGTTGGACAATATCTTGAATCGGCCTGAGACGAGGGTGCCTAGGTTGATGTGTTTACAATATTCTGATATTCATTTTCGTAGAAGTATTTAAAAAAAAATATCTATGTTTTTATATAGCAGATTACAATATTATGAGGGAGAATGCATCTAAATCAGATGATTTTTGGGAAAATTGTCATGAGTAGAAGTTTGATAACAATAATAATGGATAACCTTTTCTGCGCCCCACTTTTCTGTTCATATTCATCCGTCTAATTTGAGTTTCCTTTTCTTACATGACATTTTCCTCTATAGATATTCAAAAACACTTTTCAATAAAGTATTACATTAGGTCTTCAATAATAATACATAAGTGATTGTCTTTATATGTTATAAAATTATTGGGACAATTTAAATATTATTATTACATTTTTTCTTTAACTTTACCACTTAGTCTATGGAAAATAAGAATTAGGTTTTCTACCAAATATTTTAATTATGAGAAGTTGGACATGATAGTCCACCTTTCTTGTAATTGCTTGCCCTCAAATAATTGCAGATATTTTTGCACTCTTCCCTGTAGCCTTTTTAGTTGGGAGGTTTTCTCAACACACTAGATATTCTATCATGGTCTTGTTTCTGAAATATTTCTCTTTGTGTCTAACAATAGTTTATAGAACCAATATCATCTTCTTTCATCATCCAAAGGAGACAACTTTATTGAAGGTGTGATGTGCTATTTGAGTGCCCTTTTGAGGAACAAAACATGAAATATGTTCTAATTCCTACTACATTATGGTAATTTAAGCCTGAAAACAACTTTTCCAATTTTTCTCAAGATCTTTTAGGGCCCATAAAACCTAGGTTTAAGTTTTTCAACTCTCTTTTTCTTGATGGAAGATTCTCTATTTGGTTGCAATATGAGAAAAAATAAGTCTTCAATCTCAAATATACACTTTGTGTGGTTCTAATTTGCATAGAACTTCTATTGACTCTAAGCTTGTTGGAGGTGATCTTTGAGTGCTCGCAATATGTCTTGAATATACTTAACCAAATCATTAGTTGTTGACACTTTATTATCTGTGAATACTAAATCAATAAAGATTAAAACATTATAACCATATAGTGCCATACTAATAGACATATACTAAGAAACATTAAAATAATATTCTTCCAAATACAAAAACTTAACCCGAGTTGATTGCTGATTGGGAACATAGCTCCTCAAATACCCCTCAACTTGTTTATTCACTATTTTATTTGTCCATTGTATGAGGGTGATAGCTTGTGCTTAGAGTGAGGTTTGTACATGTTAAATGAAACAACTTTTGTCACAAAGTGTTGAGAAATTTGCTATCCCTATCACTTATAATATTTTTGGGCAATCCATGTAGCTTAAACACTTCTTTAAAGAATTAATTGGCTGCATAAGAGGGCCTTGGATTATGAAGAAATACCAAAGAAGCACACATGCTTAGTTAATCTATTTACAACATAAATGCAATCTTTTCCATATACTTTGGATGGCCCTGTAATGAAGGCTATGGTTATGTTTTCCCACTTTTGATTAGGAATAGACAAAGGCTATAACAATAATAGAAAAGAAATATACTCTACTTTCTTATGTTGATAAATGATGTATTTTTTGATATGCTTGAAGACATCTTCCTTAAGTCCTCTATAAGATTTGCTTTTGTAATCTCTCTTTATGTTTTGTGATATCCTAAATGCCTTGCTAAAGGTGTATCATGGAAGGCTCTTAAAAATCTTTTCTTTCATCTTAAATTTTTATTAGTTCAAAAAATTCTTTTCATATGGAGGATAAGACCATCTATCACTAAATATTTGTTATCCTTCATTTTCTCATCAATAATATTAGTAGCAAATATATTTTTAACATATTTTACCATAATGACAACTTTCCAATTAGCCATGGTAATAGAAATGGAACATAAAGTAGGCTTTCTAAAAAGTGTATGAGTTGCTACATTCTTTTTTCCTTTAATGCATTCTATGTCAAAATCATAGATTTGAAGTTTACTTGCCCACTTTTGTTGTTTATCATTCAAGTCTCATTGGCCTAGGAAGAATTTTAAATTGTTTTGATTTGTTTCTACCATAAATCTCTCACAAATTAGATATTGTCTAAATATTTCCAAGGTATACATGATGGCTAACACCTCTTTGTCATAAATAGAGAATCCTTTTCTTGGTTCTCTCAACTTCATGCTTTCAAAATCTATGGAATACCCCTTTTGTGTCAACACAACTCCAATTCCTTCCCTTAAGGCATCACATTTTACAACAAATGGAAGCGATAAATCTAGTACAAGCACATGACATGAACTTATCATCTCTTTAAGTTTATAAAATTTTCTTGTGCTGATACTAACCATGCAAAATCTCCTTTCTTGGTCATATCCATTAAGCATGGTGTTGGTCGTGAAAATGTCTTAACGAATGTCCTATGATAACTGCAAAGGACAATGCATTCTCTCAACTATGTCAATGTGATGGGAGGAGGACAATTCCAAGATGGCTTGGATATTTTGTTGATTCACTTGAACTCCTTGGACACTAATGATATTACCTAAATATAAAATTTCTATCATCTCAAACAAACATTTAGATTCCTTTTGGAAAAGAGCCTACTACTCCAATACTCTCAACTATATTTAGGTGCTTTGATTTATCCTCCCAAGTTTTGTTGTAAAACAAGATACCATCAAATAAGACATACAAATTTTCTCAACTACTTATTGAACACCTAATACATATATATCAAAAATATGAGTAGAGTTTATATAAGCTAAACATAAAATTTTATTTATAGAATAATATGTTTCTATTCTCCTCTTATTTCATTTAATAAGACATTACATATTTATAGGATTTAAATATCCTATATTAAAAGGAAACCTCATATAACAACTCCCTTACATAGATAATCATAGGATAACAGAAAAAATTGGGTATAACCAAACTATAACAAATGCTCATAGAGATAAGAAAACTCTTAACAAACCTAAACTAACTAACAAACCATAACTAAGACACATAATGATGTAATATTTCTGGAACACCCCCCATATTACATCATTCTCTAAATGGGGATAGGTGGACTAACAATACTTGATGACCACATTTAGTAGCTCATAAAAAACATAAAGTATGAGTAGGGGCATACATATCTACTTGTGACAAGTAATAGTAGAACTAATCTCACCAGGCTTCTCCAATAGTATTGACCATACTAGACTTTTATCCGAGGATAGGGACAAACACATCTACCCATGGAACTAAGGATAGAGACAAACACTTCCATCTAATTTTATACAACAAATTTGGACAGGGAAAAATATTTCTATTCAACAACAAAGTTATGAATAGGGACACACACTTCTGTTGACCCCAATTATGATTGGGGACAAACACATTCAATCAAAGCATAATTTTTTTGAGAACAAATCCTTGTTGTTGTGTATGTAGCCATCATTATATAAAATTACCACTTTGATCACAAATGAATCGAGACGATTACCATTTCCACCTAAAAACTGATCTTAGCTTTAGTCATTTTGGCACAAATCGTTTTGTCACTAAAATAATTTTGCAACATCATTGCTAGTGATTGACAAGAGGTCGTTGAATGCCTTCCAATATCTTGTGCCTCTATCCTCCAGTTGATTGGCTACTTAGAAAATTTGGCTTTGAAGCTCAATTTTATAATTAATAATACATTTTGATAAACTAATTTAATAATAACCAGTCAATAAATAATATCCACCTACTACTGTGAAACTATTAATCCTTAACTTCAATCTATCATTAGACATTCAATTTTAAGTTCATCTTTCTTAACACCATCTTATTGATTGCCTTTTCATCTTCAATAAAGATGAAAGTTGGCATTGCCTACACATTGGCCACTTTGCACCTTGTAGCTCATCAGGAACACAACATTTTTGTATTTTTTAATAGTTCAACAAAGACTAGACCATTAATCCAAAATAGACCACACCTAGTTGCAATGAAATCAATAAATAAAAATTAAAGACATTAGTTCTTCACAGTGTTATTTTTTGTATCAAATCCTACAACTCTCTTTCATTCTTGATGGATCACAGAGTGTGATCCGAAACATTGATGCAAAAAATAATACACAATTAAATCCAAAAGAAACACTCTCTTAATAAATAAAAAGTTTTCCACTATCGTGATATTTCCCTTCATTACCCTTTTTACTTATCAGAATTCCTTTTGAAGATACATTCAATTGAAGTCATAAAATATACAGATCTCTCATCATATCCTTTTGGGAAGAAGATAATATCCTCCCATTATTTGCATATGTCTATTCACTGTACTGGATCCACCTCCAAACATCCTCTAGAAGCAAAACATAACAATGACCATCTATAATACCATTTCTTGGAGTTCAGGTCCTCCCAGATTAGATCAAAATATAGATATAAATCATCAATGCTTATGAAGTTGTTTGGCATGCTTGAAGTTTCCTCAAAAAGCTTCAAATGGTACATAGTATAATCTTTGCTTGGGGCAGTTCTCTTGTCTCGAGATATGCAAAACATAACAATGGCCATCTATAATACCATTTCTTGGAGTTCAGGTCCTCCCAGATTAGATCAAAATATAGATATAAATCATCAATGCTTATGAAGTTGTTTGGCATGCTTGAAGTTTCCTCAAAAAGCTTCAAATGGTACATAGTATAATCTTTGCTTGGGGCAGTTCTCTTGTCTCGAGATATGCAAAACATAACAATGGCCATCTATTGCCATTTCTTGGAGTTCAGGTCCTCCCAGATTATATCAAAATATATATCTAAATCATCAATGCTTATGAAGTTGTTTGGCATGCTTGAAGTTTCCTCACAAAGGCTTCAAATGGTACATAGTATAATCTTTGCTTGGTACAGTTCTCTTGTCTCGAGATACGCAAAACATAACAATGACCATCTATTACCATTTCTTGGAGTTCAGGTCCTCCCAGATTAGATCAAAATATAGATCTAAATCATCAATGCTTATGAAGTTGTTTGGCATGCTTGAAGTGTCCTCACAAAGCTTCAAATGGTACATAGTATAATCTTTGCTTGGGGCAGTTCTCTTGTCTCGAGATACTGATTCTTCCTAGCTTCCCCACCATTTGTAATTAACAATGTAAATCTTAAACAATATTTTTTTTGGATTAAAATGTGCTAATTTTTTATACATCAATATTTCAGATTACACTCTGTCATCCATCATCATCAATGTAAACCTTGATGAACTCCTTCATGACTCCAACTACAAATTGTTTCTCTATTCCAAGTTTCTATCATCAAATAAATAAACAGATCCCATCCAATGCGACTCCAACACATGATGATGCATTTAGTGTCCATTCAAGCCAAGATGAAGAAGAAGCTAATCATCTACTAGAATGACATGACCGTAAGATTTGTAGATTTAGAATGGATGGCCACTGTTGCTTCATACGGACAACTAAGATTCCTCCTCTGTAGTCGATGTCTAGGAGGAATCTAAGCGCAATTACTGGTTAAAGCCCTCACAAAAATATAAAAAAGGAGCAATTTCTCCTCTTTGCAAACCTTTGAAACTTTATGTGAAAGATTTCTAATTTCTGATGAAAACTTGGCCACAATTAGCAACACAAACCCACACTTCTGGCTCTAATACCATATCAGAAATATGAGCAAAGTTTATAAAAGATAAACATATAATTTTATACACATTATTTTTCTTTTATTTCATTTAATAAGACATATATTTATAGGATTTTCATATATTATATTATATAAATTCTTTTATAACAACTTGCTTACATAGATAATCATTGGATAACAAATAATTATGGGTATAACAAATTATAAAAAATACCCATGAAAATAAGAAAACTCTTAACAAATCTAAACAAGCTAACACACTATAACTAAGACACATAATGATGTAATATTCCTAACAATCTATAATTAAAAAGTAATTATAACATTTCTAAAACTAAAAGTGCTAGGTCAAAAAACGTGATAAGCGGGGAATTTTTTTTTGAATCGGCCATGCGTGCTTAGTGCGGGAAGAGTGCAATGACTCTCTGTGGGCGGGTTACAGTGCCTTCTGTGGATGTATCCAGTTTTCTGGCTAGGAATGGTAGGGGTTCCTCTATTCCTAGTTTTGTTTTGCGGGCTGCTGTGGGCAGTTGTGGATTGCTGTGTGCGGATGGGTTTGTGCCTCTACCTTATGGTTTGGGTGGGGTTTCGGTGGATGGGGCTCCCCCTGTTCTGGGAGTTTTTGATGATTCTTTGTTAGAGAGTGTTCCTCTTTTCTCTAAGGTGTCGCCTTCTGTTCCTACTGCTAGGGGTCCTACTTCTGGTGGTAAACAAAAATATTTTTCTGAAGCAGTTTCCAAGGACTGTGTGCGTTCTGTGCTTATTTCAGCTTCAACTAGGGTTCAACATCTGCCTTGTGCCTGGGCCTCCCCTATTGTGGTTTGTGGGCTTAAGGTTGCTAAGAATGAGGATTTCTATGTGCGTTAGGGTGTGGTCTGCAGGTTTAATGGCTTATGGCCCACCCTCCCTGATCTCCATGAGTGGATTTCCGTTTCTTGGAAGCCCATTGTTTCTAGAAAAAATACGTCTATCCCAGTGCTAGAGGTCTCTTCTATGCAACCTTCTGAGGTCTCTTCTATGCAACCTTCTCTACCCCTGAGGCTCGTGACTATGTGTTGGACAAGGTTTTGGATGTGGGGTGTTCATTCGCTGTTTATTTGGCCTTGGTCTCACTCTTTCAATCCCCTTACGGAGCTGCTAAATATCATACCAGTTTGGGTTGGATTACCGAATCTCCCCCTCCAGTTTTGGGAGGATTCGTGTTTTGAAGCTATTGGCAACACCATTGGTAATTTCTTGAAGGTGGGTTCAACGTCTCGAGATCTTGGGCATACTACGGTGGCTCGTATTTTAATCGATCTAGATATCTCCAAACCTCTCCATGGTGATGTGGTCTTGATGGTGGGGGACAGACCTTGGAAGCAACTTTTGGACTATGAGGGGCTCCCTTTCATTGCAGGCATTATTTCTTTGTTGATCACTTGGCCTCTGGTTTCCCTCTTGCTCGCCACAAGGGTGCTGCTACTTGGTGGAAGAATGCTCTCACGGACCACCTCACGGTTGGCTCCCTAGTTTCAGATGTTTCCTCTAAGGGGGGTGACCCTGAGTCAGAGCCTCCCCAGGCTCCTCTTCCGGATTTCCCCTCCACAAAACCTTTGTTGAATCGATCTGCTGTCGATGTCCTGTTGGAACCTGCCCGTCCCTCATTGAACACTTCTAATGATCCTTTGATTGCTCCTGTCTCCTCTTCACTGCTATCTTCCTCATTGTGTGTTTGCTCCTTGCTCGGGGTGGCCCTTTTGGATCCACTCCTTTTGCCTCGCTTGGTGGATTTTGATTCCGATCCCTCTTGGTCGGTTGTGCTGAGAAAGAAAAAGGGTCTCCCTAAATCCGTTGCCTCTTTGTGGCCTCAGGTTCAGGGAGTCAGGTTGGCCCCCTCTGGTTCTGGGGTTGTCTAGTCCTTGTTTTTTATCCTTCAACTATCGGTCAGTTGTTTTTGTTGTTTTCTTCTAGTTCTTGCTCTGGTTTGAACTATGCTTTGTTTTGGCCCTTTGGGCCCTTTCTATGTAAAGGATACAACACCTTATAAATGCTGCTTACTTTATCAAAAACATTTGTAAAACTCAAAGGTGTGACCAAGAACTCAAGTGTTCAAAATGATATTTGAATACAAAATATGATAATCGGATGTTATTTTGTGCATGTTCTCATCCTTGACATGGATACATGATAGTAACCTGATCTCAAATCAATAATTTAGAAACACATAGAGCCATGCAACTCATCATAACTAATCAATCATGACTCGATACCTATTTTAGTCTTTTTGTTCAAAGCCCTATAATCAATACACATTATATGACCTTTTGATCTCTTCCTTGTACCCCCTTGGATGGTAGCAAGGTGCAGTTATCACATGCATAGAACTTGATTCCAATTCTATATGTTGAAATCCTATATTAAGTGGTATTCTAGGAGATAAATCATTAAATATCATATTATACTTATCCAAAATAGAATGAATATCAAAAATGACAATTTATTATTTGTGGATGAAGTTGTGGTTGTCACTAAACAATGTGCTACCCAAACAAGTTACCTCTCTTAAAAGATCGTTCTATCCTTCTTGTTGAAAAATATATTGGGGCTTCATTTATAATACCTTCAAGCACTAAGTTTTATTTCATTTTGACTTAAATTATAACTCTATTGTTTGGTAGTTTTTGTTAGTCACTTAAGGACTCAAGCTCCTCAAATCACCTACAAAACCAAAAATAACCTTGTACAAGAGAGAAAAGCAAGAGCATAAATTTGCAATAGTGGATGTAAAATAATATTAGATCAAATGTGATGAATATGCAATGAAATGGATTACAATGGAATGTAATATAAATGAGAACCCTTTGGTTATATAGCCAAGGTGAGACATAGGATTAGACAAGATCATGCCAAGTGTCTTAATCCTATTCAATGAGACAACTAACTCAACTAATATTAAATGACCTAGGACTCAAAAATTAAATGCCATAAGATAAGATAAGGTCTAAATGACAACTAAGACTTCTAGAAAGATTTCTAGGACCCAAGTAAACTTAACATTTGAATATGACCTACTAGTGGACTAGTTACCTGTAAAACACCTTATTCACACCAACACCTCCTCTTAAGTGCAACTTAGGGAGGAAAAAACCAATGCAAATGATGCAAAGATGATGGTGGATCCTAACTAATAGATCATGTTAGGTACCCATGTACAAATGAAATTTCTCACTAATGAAGAAAAGGAGAAAACCTAGTGGGACAAAACTCCTTCCCAAAAGAGATGAAAGCAAAATGCTCTCATTGAAGAATGAG
>VDFB02254804.1:0-25136 GCA_007258455.2 Sequoia sempervirens
GAAGTGCACCTAATGTTTAAGTGGAGAATGTTGCAAGGTGTTGAATAATACATGCCTAGGCGTTGAAATTGCCAGATGAAAAATAAATTAAGTGTGAGGCGCCTTCAAGGAAAATTTTCCAGGTGAAGTGGATAAAAATTTTCTCACCACTGGCAAGATGGATTGAAGAATGTATGAAATTTTCTAAAGGAAAATTTTTCAAAAATGCTAAGTGATTCAAAAAAAATTTCTAAGGCACAAAATGTTCTCCCTTAGAAAAATGCCTAAGTCCGGAGAGGTGATGGAATTTTCCTGAAGCGTGAGCAGAATTGCCAGAGGTGAAGTCAGTGAATGCCAGCTACACGGGTTGATAAAAAAAAATTTCTCAAGTCAGAGCAACAAGAAATCTTCACAGATGCAAAGAATGAATTTAAGTTTCACAGGGAAATAATTTTCTAAGGTTCAAAATTCAGAAAAATAAAATGAACCCGTTCGTTGTGCAACCATGAGTTCCTCGCGTTCTGAAGGAAATTTTCTTCTGGGTATCAAAGTTTATCGATGAGGGGTTGATTTTAAGGTTTTCCACAGCTTGTCGAGGATTCTGAGGTGAAGATTTTTGATGGGCACCGGGTTGATGAATTTTCCTAAGGGAAATTTTAAAATTTTCTAAGGCAAGTGTGAAGAAAATGTGTTCTCAAGGTAAAATCCTCCAGACGATGAATTTGAAATGAACTGCCTAGGTGAATTTGCTTAAATCCTTCGTGAAGATAGTCTTCCAAAGCCAGAGTTGAACGAAATTGACTATCAGAGCCCCAGGTAGTGAAATGAATTTCTCAAAGACGAAGTTTGTCTAAGCATGAACTTGAACACGAAGTTGGCTAATGGAGGCGATGAGCACTTGGAGATCAAAACTTGAAAATCTTGGTAAGTAGGTTAAGATTATATTATGAAGTGTTCTAATACTCTTCTCCTTGCTTGTTTTGCAGGAGGAATGTCGAGGCCAGAGCACGATGACTTGAAGTGGTGAGGCACGATGATATTACAACCTTCGGAGGAAGATAAAGTTACGAGTTCCACATGAAGGAGAAAAAGTTGCAAGAAATTGGGTAAGTGTTAGCTCAAGTGACAAAGAAGTCAAAGAACAACGTCAAGAAGGAAGATCAAGAATAGTGTGAACGCGTCTACAGGCGGAATCTTCTAGAAGACTGATTGTGGGCATTTATTGCCTTTGCTATTTTTGGGAGTGAGTGGGAATCTTTGATTCATTTAATGTACCACTCCCAATTCTAGCAGTTTTTAGGGTTAGGGCTGAGGTGGCACGATTCTTGCCACTCTATTGATTGTAACCCTAGCCGTCTTTTGGGACTTGGCTAGCTATATAAAGGGGGAGTCCCCCTCATTTGTAAGGCATTAGACATTAGAAGTAGAAGCAGAGCAGAGAAGGAGTAGAGAGCAATTAGATAGTTGATAGTATAGTTTAGATTGAAAAGGAAGGAAAGCTTTCCCTTTGGATACTTTGTAAGAAGTTGTCATGTATGCTTTCATAATAAAAGAATTTTCATTGATGGTGAATTTTTCTTTGTTGTGAATAGTTGTTGAGGCTTCTTCGTCCTTCCAATTCACGTAGTATCTTGAAGTAACATAAAATAGTTTTTATTTTCATGCAAGTAGATGTTAGTTGTGGACTTGTGGTGTTGATTAAGGCAACTTCATTTTTATCCATACCACTAGCGGCTTGTTGACGACAGGCTAGCCTTGTGTGGTCAACTGGAAAACTTTATGAACTTAACTTCGATTGTAATTCGTGTGTTTGTATGCGTCGTTCTGATGGTGCTTACATGTTGAGTTATAATTTCAAAACCTCTTGTCACTCCCTTGAAGATTGCACCAACTTTGTGTAAGTTGTCCAACGTGAGGCGGAGCAGAGTCTGGTCGAAGTCTGTCGAGATTGATCCCACGTCCCGTCCTTAGATAGAAGATTAACTCCTTAGGCCCTACACCCTTTTAATTCAGTTCATTTCCGATTAGAATTAGGAAACTTGTGCTCATCTGCCAGATCATTCGAATTACCCGCAAAGCCCTTAGTCTACTGTCTGTTGTCAGCTATCGAACAATTGTGTAAGTCCCCTCGTGAGAACACAGCAACTCACATCAAACCAACTGAGGGTATTCTAAGTATTCGGAACCTTGGAGTTGAAAGCATGATCTTACTCGCAATCTTAGCATGCTGAATACTTTGTTCAAGAGAGGATAGAGTATCCGTTGGGAAACTTTATTCTGTGTTGGTGCGGTCTCAAAAACCACGTCAACACCACTTCACACAATATTGTTCGAAGCGGGTTATATGCAGCTGCTGGTTTCCCACCAGCCATTCAATGCTCAGAGCTGATAATGGAGTGCGCCAATTATTATGAGAAGGAGCACAGATCAATCATGTCACCTGATAGCCAAGTACTAGCCAATCTTACTCCTGCTGCCATTGGTGAGGCTTTTGGGATCCCGGTACACAGAAACATGGTTTATAAATCCAGAGAGCGAGCTGAGCGGATGTATGCTTCTGCATTCGAGAGATGCACGGAGACGATTAACACTCACTGGATGAGCACTCCCAAGCCTTCTCGTACAAAGTTGCCGAAGCAAATCATAGCGGAGGACTTGAAGCAAGAATATTGTGATCTCATCATGATGCTGAGCAGGGTTGGAGGTTGTGCACAATCATTCATTTTTGAGCCCTGGATGTTTTACTACATCAACCTCGTGCTGGAAGGGAAAGATTATGTCAATTGGGCCGAGATGATCAGTGATAATTTGCACGAGCAGCTCCTGAGCCTTAGAAGGACGAAGACATTTTACATGAGCTCTTATATTATCTATATGTTGGCACGGATGACGAAGTGCAGGGGGATCTCTTACAAGGAACCTGTCGGTTGTGGCTCTCATCAGTTCAAGATTCATGAGGCGTGTCCACAGTTGCACCTGTCTAGTACCACCTCCTACAAGCGTATCAACGATGCCTTCACCATGTACATTACGAGGTTGCTTCAGGAGCGGTTGCATCATAGAATCTCGAGGGAGGCCCAAGAGTTGATTGAAAGGTATGGGTGTTGGTTCATAGAAATTCCGAAATTTTCTTATATTAGGCTGCAAGGTTTTTTATCGTACCCCTATAGGCTGCCTAAGTACCCAACAGACAGAATTTTCATGCTAGAAATATCTAGCCAATTACTCGCCTACGATAAGATTCAAAAGAAAAAGAAGGGAGGAGTTGAATTCCCAATTGTCATGGGCAACTCAGATGAAGTGTGTCCCTCGATACAGGCAGCCAGGGAAGCCGAGAGTGAGCTTCAATTTTATCATTTTTCATATCATACTAGCCGACAACACTATGACCCACATCACAACATCAAATGGGTACTGTCAGAGGAGTTTAAACATAAGGCCACCATTGAGGATTACTGGGCTGATGCAGCTGATGAGATTGAAGTAAGGAAAAGGATGTTTTCTCGGTTGCCTATTACTTTGATCAGGGAGTGTGAAGTTGTGCCAGTTCCAGACATGGTGAACGAGGATATGGACGTTGTCCATCTAGACTATGCAGCAGTGAGAGATACTCCACTTCCACCCCCGGATTGGTCAGAGCCTGAGGTTGCTGATTTGGATACACTTTCTATCCCGGTCCTCACATTCACTAGGGCATGGGTTGATAGGCGAGTGAATAGGTTGAAGAGTTGGTCAATTGCTTTGACTTACAATTTGATGGGAGATCACAGGACACCCACTACTGGCAGAAAGAAACAGATTACACGAGGTCCAGAGTCCAGAAAGAAAGAGCTAGTTAGACAGGAGCCTGTACAGCCAGAGCCTCCACGAGTTGCAGTTGCATCGCCCACACCATTGGAGACACGTTCTCCAAGTATACAAGAGGTTTCTTTGTTTGCTAATCAGTGGAATGCACTGAATCAGGTGCAAGCAGTACAGGAGAATAATCAGCCTCCACGGAGAGAATCGGTTGGCTAGAGCGTCAACGCACCTAGTACGGTTGATCAACAGGATGATGAGGGGACTATTACTGACCCTCAGTTTCAGCAGGAATTAGAGGCGGCTATGAATGATGATGATGATATAGTTTCAGGAGACACTCAGCCACTTGAGCATGATGAGCCTCGCCAGAATGATGTAGAGGTTGAGCAAGTTCGAGAAGTAGAGGCACAGGAACAGCAGCCATTTGATATACAGTACGATGTGCCCGATTGGCTTAAGGACAGAATGAGAAGAAGCCCCAGCGAGGAGCTTGATCTAGCAGTTGAGATGGAAGAATTTTTGAATAGGATCAGTGCACCTCCGCAGAAAAAGAAAGCAAAAAAGTTTTCGAAAATATCCACGGAAGAAAATGGCTCTCGCACCCTTCATGTAGCTGTGCCACGAGTTCAGTGTGACCGAAATGAACCAGTACCTGAGAATTATGTGGTCACAACTGTGGATTTGGGACACCCCACCGGTGTGCAGATCGTAGAGGAGTGTGATAACTCCTACCTTGCCCTCAAAGATAGGTTATTCAAGAAAGAAGGGAAGTATAAGAAGTTGAAAAGAGAACACAAGGCCTTAATTGGATATGTACAGCAATTGTCTCGTTCTCGAGGGCAGGGTATTCCAGTGATAGAGCCTCCAACAAAGATACCTAGAGAGTCCATCAGTGGCTTGGTGGAGTTAGGAAAGATTGCACAGGAGGCAGATAAGTGGGTCACGGGAGTTCGTGCCGAGACAGAGAAGTTTATGGAGGACCTTGCTTCTGCTTTTCAGCAGGCCTCTGGTATTTTGGCACGAATGGAGGCAGTTGATCATGCTTGGGGCGATGCTTCTATATATCATAGTAAGGTGATCCAGCGTCTTGAGGCATTGAGGCATATTCCGTTGCGATCGATGATTGATGGAGGCGTCATTCAGGAGAATTACAGGTACGACTTTTCCAGATGGTATTCTGCAGCGATCACAGGGCGTGGTTTCTTCGACGCGGCACAGGATTCAGCCAGGGTACATAGAGCTATGGCCAATATCATTGATGGAGTTCAGAATACTTTTGAGGCCATATTTGCTAGACGGTTGAATCCGGATGAAGTTAATATTGATAATTTAAGGGGTAGGCTGGCTCCTTTCTTCTCAGAGGTAAGGACCTTTGTACAAGATGATTTCGAGAATACTTCTACTTTCTCCACCTTGATCCAGAACACGCAGGACTCCTTGATTGCTTGGAGAAAATCTTGTACAAGGCATGAACATTCAGTCACAGTATTAGAGTTTCAGCTAGATTGTGTTCCACCTATTTCAGTTCAGGAGGTTGAGGCTGTACTTCGCAGATTCGTGGAGTTTGCAGTCAGAGAGAAGGCAAATGGGAATGCACTGCTGGACGAGGATCTTCTAGGAGACTGATTGTGGGCATTTATTGCCTTTACTATTTTGGGAGTGAGTGGGAATCTTTGATTCATTTAATGTACCACTCCCTATTCTGGCAGTTTTTAGGGTTAGGGCTGAGGTGGCGCGATTCTAGCCACTCTATTAATTGTAACCCTAGCCGTCTTTTGGACTGGGCTAGCTATATAAAGGGGGAGTCCCCCTCATTTGTATCTCATTAGATTAGACATTAGAACAGGAGATTAGGATCAGAATTGAGTTAGAGCTTAGAGGCTAGAGAGTAGAGCATTGTAGACATTTTGCATAGTGTGGAGAAGAAAGAAAGTTTTCCCTTTGAAAACTTTTGTGGAGATTGTTGTGTAATACTTTTCATGATAATAGATCTTTTCATTGATGGTGGAATTTGTCTTGTCATGAATAGCTAGCATGGTCTCTTCTTCCTTTCGGATCCAAGTAGCTTAATTTCATGCAGGTAGTTTACTTTGATGTGTGGTATTTTTGTTGAGGTAGCTTCTTTCATTCCATACCACTAGCGACTTGTTGATGATAAGTTCGCCTTGTGTGGTCGACTGGAAATTATCTTGAGTTTAACTTCGATTGTGATTTGTATACTTATATGGGTCGTTTTGATGGTGTATGTATGCTAAATTATGATTTGAACATCTTTTGCTATCCCTTTGAAGATTGCACCAATTTTACTGAGGCTGTCCGACGTGAGGCTAGGTGAAATTTGGTTGAAGTCTACTAAAACGAAGCTCTACATATCCTACATTTAGAATAGAACATAAGTTTCTTAGGCCCTATACTCTTTTACTTTCCGCATATTTCTGATTAGCTTTAGGGAAAAGAACCATATTGCCAAATCATACACGCAAGAATCCCCTTTAAATCATACACCGACTGTTAACTGTAAGAAGTCTAAACAATTGTGGAAGTCCCCTCGTAAGAACACAGCAATACACATCAACCAAACTGGGTCTATTCGCACTTAAGGAACCTTGGAGTTGAACGTGCGAACTTTCTCGCAATCTTAGCGCACGGAATACTTTGATCAAGAGAGAATGGAGTAGCCCCCAAACTATTTTGTTCTTCAGCTGATTGGTGAGGTCACAAAAATCGCATCAACAGGACCCAAATGAGGGGTAAAATGCCAATATTTTCGATAACTTGTGTATCCCACTGCGATCAGTATCTTTCAAACTATCACCAGTAAAATTTGAAGGCAATCGAAGCACTTACTATTTATAGTAAGCCACTTCTGAAACAGATTATAAATAGTAAGTCAACAGCAGGCGCCCGTGTGAACGGGCAAGTCTACCGATGAGGGTCACAGCATCCAAATTTCAAGTCAAACAGAGTTGGGGAAGTCATAAAACTAAGCAATTACTATAAATAGTAAAACACCTTCAGAAACATGCTATAAATATCAAGTCAGCTCGAGACGGCAGTGTGAACAGATCACCTAGGTCATGAAGACCCTGTGGCGCGAATTCCAGATCAATCCAAGCTTTAGAAGTACAAAAAATAGAGGACTTACTAAATACAGTAAATCAAGAGCGAGCAAGCTAGAAAAACGCCTAAGTCTGAAGAACTTCCTGCTCACCCCCCTAAATGCGCCCTCAACTTGAGAAGTTAATAAAAAAAAAGTCTGAAGTTAAATCCTACTCCTACCCCAAAATGCGACCTTAGCTGGAAGAAGCCATGAGAAATTTCTAAGTTTGAAGTTTGTCCTACTTGACCCCCAAAATGCACCCATGACTGGCAGAAGGTTAAAAAAAATTCTAAGTGTTGAAGTTTGTCCTGCTTGATCCCTGAAATGCGCCCATCTTCAAGTTGCTAGGTGATGGAAAAAAGTTTCTAAGGCATGAAAACATCGTCCTCCACCCTCAAAGTGCACCCTCAAGCAGAAATAGGATGAAAAAGTTTCTAAGTGTTGAAGTTTATCCTCCTCATACCCCTAAATGCGCCCAAGAAGAGAAAGAGGGTGAGAAAATTTCTAAGTGTAAGTTAAATCCTTCACCACCCTCAAAATGCGCCCATGCTAGAAGAGGAGTCAAGGCAAGTAAAAAGGCATTGGAAGTTAAATCCTTCACCACCCTCAAAATGTTCCCATGCTAGAAGAGGAGTCAAGGCAAGTAAAAAGGCCTTGGAAGTTAAATCCTCACCACATGCCAAATGCGCCCATATGAGCTAGGAAAAGGACAAAAAGGTGTTGACTTCCTCCTCCACCCTTTGAATGTGCCCATGTTAGAAGCAAGGTCAAGGCATAAACTAAGGCATTGGGAGTTAAATCCTCCTCCATATGCTAAATGCGCCCAAAGAGCAAGGTGAGATGGATAAAAAAATGACTAAGGCGTGGTTAATTCCACCTTGGCATGTGAAATGCGCTCAAAGATGTTGGAGGTGGTGGCTTTCTAAAAGGAAAATATTCTAAGTGTTGACTACTATTCCACCTTGACATGTAAAATACACCCAAGAGTATTGAAGATGTTAGCTTGGAGAAAATTGTCTAAGGCATGTGAATTTCCTCCTTGACCCCTCATATGTGCCCATGCTAATGATATTATTTAAAAAAAAAAATCCAAGGCACAAAATTCCCCCTCTAGAGGAAAATACGCCCAAGTTGGAGAAGGTGGTGAAATTTGTTAAGACATGAATAAAATTGACAAAGATATGTAAGAGGGCTCCAGCTTCATGAGGATCATAAAAAATTTCAAAGCCAAGCAAGAAAATACGCCCAGAGATGAGGAATGAAGAATGAATTTGATTGGAAAATATTTTTCTAAGGATAAAATTTAAAAAATTAAATGTACCCCTTCGTTTGTAGACACATGAATTCGACGCCTTCTAAAGGGAATTTTCTTCTGGGTATCAGACATCTTCGACAAGGAATGGATTCTAAAGTCTTCCACAAATTGCCAAGAATTTTGAGATGAAGATTTTTCATA
Source organism: Sequoia sempervirens (assembly GCA_007258455.2). Lineage (NCBI taxonomy): Eukaryota > Viridiplantae > Streptophyta > Pinopsida > Cupressales > Cupressaceae > Sequoia > Sequoia sempervirens. The sequence continues at coordinate 8,337 of VDFB02254804.1, forward strand.
AGCACTTGAATTATGAAATTTCCCAAGTAAAAAATTTCAAAAAATTTCTAAGGCAAGGAAGAATAAAATGTGTTGTTGATATAAAATGCCTTGGATGATGAATTTGAAGTTGATTGCCTAGGTGAATTTGATCAAATTCTTAGTGAAAATAATCTTCTTGAGCGAGAGATGAATAAAATCAAAATTGTCAACACTTCAGCTGATGAAGTGAATTTCTTAAAGACGCAATTGAAGTTAACACTTTCAAAAGATGATTTAAAAATGCTAAGTGCTCCTTGACCAGTAAAGTGAATCTTCTTGAAATTCTAGAAGGTCAAAATATTCCAGACGCTAGATGACAAGTGTTTCAGCTGCCTGAGGAGGGAAATTCGAATACTGGCTAAAGATAGCTTCTTCTAGAAATCAACTTGGCTATATGAACTGTGAAGTTATGTTATTTTCTCCATCAAGCTAGCAAGTTCGATTTGAGCTCTAAAGTGAAAGAAGATTGTAGTGCAAGTGAATAGCTGAGTGCTGAAAGTTCGAAGTTGGCTCTGAGTACGAAGTAAATTTGAAGCTAAGAAGTGGCTGAAGTGAAGTTGGCCAATTTTCTCTAAGTGCTAAAGTTGCTGAAGCTAGCTTAGAAATTTTTCTAAGTGTTGAAAGTTCGAAGTTGCTAAAGGAGAAGTTGAGGTTTGAAGTTAGAATTGCGTAATGCAACTTCTCATTTCAAAAGTCTACTGGCAGCCCCGATGTGATATTATTTTCTAAGTTAAATTGCTAATGATTATTTATTCTTTTTGCAGGATGGCTGAAGTAAGAGCAACTGGCAAAGATAATAATGCTGAGTCTAGCAAAGCAAATGCGTCTAGACAGGCAGTTATCATGAAGTTGAGCAAGTCATTCCTGCCAGAGTCAAAATTCTCTTCGAAGCTGGGCAAGTTGGCTGACACAAACTTGTGTTCTTTCAACATGGAAGCTTTTAGAAGTCGAATGATGGGAGTTGGAAGCCATCGTCCTTCGATCACTTCTCACAATATTGCCAAGAGTGGATTATATGCAGCTGTTGGTTTTCCACCAGCAATTCAGTGTCTGGAGTTGATTATGGAGTGTGCTAACTGCTACAATCCAAACCGAAGGACTATCACTTCACCTAATGGCAAGTTGTTCGCTAACCTCACGCCTACAGCTATTGGCAAGGCATTTGGAATCCCATCACATGAGAAGATGATTTACAAGACAAGAGAACATGCTGAGCGGGTGTATGCTTCGACATTCGAGAGATGTGTTGATATGATAAACTCTCGTTGGATGAACAAGCCCAAGCCCTCTCGCACGAAGTTGCCAAAGCAGATAATATCAAATGATTTGAAGCAGGAGTATTGTGATCTAATCATGATGCTCAGCAGGGTTGGAGGCTCTCCTCAAGCATTCATCTTTGAGCCATGGATGTTCTATTATATCAACCTCGTACTGGAAGGCAAAGAACATATCAACTGGGCAGTGATGATTAGTGACAATTTGCATGAGCAGCTCCAGAGTTTGAGGATGAAGACGTTTTACATGGGTTCATATATTGTCTACATGTTGGCTCGTATGACGAAGTACAGGGGAATATCATACAAGAAGCCAATTGGATGTCGCTCTCATCAGTTCAAGATTCACGAGGCTTGTCCGCAGCTACACCTGATGAGCACGTCCCATTACAAGAGGGTCAATGACGCCTTCACCATGCACATAATGAGGTTGCTTCAGCAAAGAACCCATCACAAGATTTCAAAGGAAGCTCAAGAATTAATAGAAAGGTGCGGTTGTTGGTTCATCCAATTTTCAAAATTTACTTATATCAGGGTGCAAGGGTTCTCTTCATATCCATACAGATTGCCCAAGCACCCAACAAACAGGATTTTGATGTTAGAAATATCTAGGCAACTCATCGCCTATGATAAGATTCAGAAGAAAAAGAAGGGAGGACTTGACTTTCCAATCATTATGAGAAATTCAGATGAAGTGTGTCCTTCACTTCAGGCAGCCAAGGAAGTTGAGAATGAGCTTCAATTTTTCCACCTTTCTTATCACACCAGCAAGCAGTATTATGATCCTCACAGGAATATCAAATGGATACTGTCAAAAGAGTTTGTGCATAAGGAAAATACTGAGGATTACTGGGCTAATGCATTGGATGAAGCTAAAGTCAGGAAAAGGATGTTCTCGAGGCTACCGTTCAGCATGATCAGGGAGTGTGAAATTATTCCAGTACCAAACTAGGTGGACGAGGATATGAACGTTCTTCATCTAGATTATGAGACAGTAAGGAACACGCAACTTCCACTCCCAGATTGGTCGGAGCCAGAGATTGTAGATTTGGACACACTTTGTATACCAATCTTGACATTCACCAGGGGATGGGTTGAAAGACATGTGAGTCGACTTAAGAGCAGATCAATTCCTTTGACTTACAATTTGATCGAAGATCATAGGACACCAACTACCACCAACAAGAAACAGATTGCTCGAGCTCCGGAGTCTCGAAGGAAAGAGCCAGCCCAGCCAGAGCCTCCAAGAATTGTGGTAGAATCACCTACACCATTGGAGACACGTTCTCCAAGCATACAGGAAGTTACATTGTTTGTCGATCAGAGGAATATGTTGAATAAGGAACAGGAGTTACAGGAGGCAAATCAGCCACCCCGAAGAGAGTTTGTTGGCCAGAGAGTCAACGCAACTACTAGAGATAATCACAGGAAGAAGATGAAGAAACTGCTATAGATACACACTTCTAGCGTGAGCTCGAGGCTGTTCTAGAGGATGATGCAGTTACAGGACAGGAGGCCCAAGTTTCAGGAGATACTCAGCCCATAGAAGCCAGTGAGTATCGCCACGATGAAGTTAGAGAAGAAGTTCGTGAAGAAGAAGCAAGGGATGAACAGCCATTTGTTATACAGGAGGTAGTACCAGATTGGCTCAGAGATAGGATGAGGAGGAGCCCCAGTGAAGAGGCTGATCAAGCAATTGAGATGGAAGAATTCTTGAGTCGGATCAGTGCACCTCCAACAAAGATGAGAGCTAGAAAGTTTTCGAAGATTTCAACAAATGAGGATGGCTCTCACACCCTTCATGGCTATGCCAAGGGTTGATTGTGATCGAGAAAGGGCTGTTCCAGAAAATTACATGATCACCACCATGGAGTTGGGTCGCCCCATAGGAGCACAGATAATTGAGGAGTGTGATAACTCCTATCAGGTGCTCAAGGATAGATTGCTCAAGACTGAAGGCAAGTACAAGAAATTGAAGAAGGAGCATAAGACTTTGATAGGCTACGTGTAGCATTTATCCCGTCCTTGTGGGCAGGAGATTCCAGCGATTGAGCTTCCAGCCGAATTGTCTAGAGAATCAGTTAGTGGCTTGGAGGATTTGAGAAAGATGGCACAGGAGGCAGATGAGTGGGTGGCCAGCATTCGTGTTGAGACAGAAAAGTTTATGGAAGATCTTGCTCGCACTTACCAGCAAGCTTCTAGCATTATGGCACGAATGGAGGTGGTTGATCAGGCCTAGGGTGATGCTCATATCTATCAGTGCAAGGTTATTCAGCGTTTGGAAGCTTTAATGCATACTCCTTTGCAGATGTTGGTTGATGGAGGAGTGATTCAGGAAGGTGATAGGTATGATTTTGCCAGTTGGTACTCTTCAGTAATCACAGGCCGAGGATTCTTCAATGCAACACAGACAGATCCGGCCAGAGTCAAGAAGGCTATGACGAATATCATTGATGGAGTCCTAAACACCTTAGAGGCTATCTTTGCTAGGAGGCTGACTACCGATGAGGTGACTACTGATGGCTTGAGGAGTAGGCTCCCCCCTTTCTTTTCAGAGGTGAAAACTTTTGTGCAGGATGACTTTGAGAACACTTCAACTTTCTCCAGCCTAATTCAGAATACCCAGGATGCCTTGACCGCTTGCAAGAAGTCTTGCACTCGACATGGGCAGATAGTGACAGTACTTGAGCTTCAGCTTGATCATATCCCGCCTATTTCAATTCAAGAAGTTGAAGCAGTACTGGCCAAGTTCATTGATTTTGCAGCCAAGGAGAAGGAGAATGGAAATGCCCTTTTGGATGATGACCTTCTGGAAGACTCATTGTGGGCATTAATTGCCTTTGCTATTTTGGGGGTGAGTGGGAATCTTGTGATTCATTTATTGTACCACTCCCTACTCTGGCAATTTTTAGGGTTAGGGCTGATGTGGCTTAATCTGAGCCCTCCATTTGATTGTAATCTGAGTCGTCCATTGGACTAGGCCAGCTATATAAAGGGGCATCCCCCTTCATTTGTATCTCATTAGACACTAGATCAATAGAGAGTAGACATTCTATTAGAACAGAGAGATAGCTTAGCATAGTTTGTTAGCATAGCATAGTTTGGAGGAGAAGGAAAGTTTTCCTTTGAAAACCTTGTAAGAAATTGTTGTGAAAACTATCATAATAAAAAGAAGCTTTCATTGATGGTGAATTCGTCTTTGTTATGAGCAGCTAGCAAGATTTCTTCATCCCTTCTACTTCAAGTAGTGGCTTAAATTAGAGTAATTTTTATTTTCATGCAAGTAGATGTTAGTTGTGGATTTGTGGTGTTGATCAAGGCAACTTCGTTTTAATCCATACCACTAGCAGCTTGCCGACGGCAAGTTTTCCTTGTGTAGTCAACTAGAAAACATTACAAGCTTAACTTCGATTGTGATTCACGTGTTTGTATGCGTCGTCCTAATGGTACTTGCATGTTGAGTTGTAATCTAAATACCTTTCGCTGCTCCTTTGAAGATTGCACCGACTTTGTGTGAGTTGTCCAACATGAGGCGAAGCAAAGTCTAGTTGAAGTCTGTCGAAATTGATTCCACATCTCGTCTTTAGATAGAACATAAATTTCTTAAACCCTGCACTCATTAATTTCAATACATTTTTGGTTAGTTTTAGGAAAAACGTACCTTATTGTTGAATCATTTGCAACGCACGAAAATCCTCTTCCATCATTAACCTGTTGTCAGCTGCCAAGAACCGGTGAACAATTGTGTAAGTCCCCTCGTGTTAACAACAAATCACAACGAACCAACTGAGGGTATTCCATAGCATTTTCAGAACCTTGGAGTTGAACGTACGAACTTTCTTGCAATCTTAGCGTACAGAATTCTTTGATCAAGAGAGAATGGAGTAGCCTTTGGATACTTTGTTCTGCTGATTGGTGCGGTCACAAAAAATCACATCAACAATACCCTCAATAAATTGAAGAACCTACAAACCAAGAAAGAAATACAAAAGCCCAAAATATGTCATTTCAAGGTGCTCCATCAATGAATGTCCTATATCCTAACACATGGAGAAGGAGCTACTACTGAGAATCAAATCATCTATATGCAAGACCAATATCAAAAGATCAAGTCCATGTCTTTGAATATCCATGGTGTGATCAAAGTGACAACATGTGAAACCAAATGCAAGCAAGAAACTATCCATCTTCTCATACCAAGCCCTAGGGGCTCATTTGAGACCATACAAATAACATCTTACCCTACAAACAAGAGAAGAGTCCTATTTGAATCTTGGAGGCTACTCCATGTAGATATCCTCATGAAGATCGCCATGCAAGAAAGAACTCTTCACATCCATCTAGTACATAGACCATCCCTAAGATGCATCAAGACAAATAACAAGGCAAACATAGTCCATCTTGGCAATAGGGGAAAATATCTCTAAGTACTCAATACCCTCAACCTATGAAAAACCCTTAGCACCAAGATGTGCCTTGTATCACTCAATAGAACCATCAACTACATACTTGATGTGGTACACCCACTTGCATCGAACCATCTTTCTCCTTGAAGAAAGAAAAACCAAATCCCATGTGTGATTCTTTATTAAGGAAGATCACTACTCATCCATGGCATGATCCCACTCTAGAATATTGAATGCCTTTGAAAAATTCTACAAATCAGTATATATAGCATAACTCAAAAGACTAGTGATAAAATATTGGGAGCAAGTGCAACAAGAAGTCATAGGATCACTAGCTAAAGATCTAAACTCCATAACAATATTGCGAGCCCACTTAGGCAAAACATGGGTGGTAGGAGGCACAAGTGGTGGAGTAGGAGGTGGTGGTACAGAACCATTATCTAAAGCATCCTCTAGTGCACAAGTATCCTCATTTGATAAAGAAGGCAAAGCAAATAGTGAGGAAGAAGTGGATGCAGAGTTTGACTATGGGAAAGACTCATCAAACTATAAATCTCTATGAAAGTAGACATCTCTTGTTGTAAGATCAAACAACTGGTAAGCCTTCACATCCTCGCGACAACCAACAAAATGAATGCTTGACTCTTATTCTCCATTGTTTTATGCCAACCATCTAGTATGAATGCCGAAGCCTCACTACCAAATACCCTAAGAAAGAAACATCAAGCTTTATATTGGACCAAGCCTTTTCTGGAATGATATTTAGAATTGTCTTATGGAGAATGCAGTTCTAAATATAGTTAGCACAATTGATTGACTCTACCCAAAAGGATGGAGCCATAAACCAAGATTGAAGTATACAATTGGCCATCTCCCGAAGTGATCTGTTCATTTGTTCAACAACACCATTCTACTGAGGAGTATAAGGAACTCGATATTGATAACAAATGCCATGCTCAATACAGTAGTCTTGGAATGTTTGGTTCACATATTCCCCTCCATTATCTATGAGTGCCAAATAGATGAACCTACTTGCTCCACAAACACATTGAATGTCCTAAAAGTAGTGAAGGCATCATTCTTGTGCTTGAGAAAATACACCCGTGTGCAACAAAAGTAATCATCAATAAAGGTAAGCAAATAGTTGGCTCTTGAAAAAGGAGTGTGAAGAAACATAAGGTCACTATGTACCAACTCCAATAAGATAGAAACACGATGGACCTACCCTTAGGAAACGGTTCTTGATCATATTTGCCAAGAACGTAGCCTTGACAAACAGCCTCTATGCATGAAACCTTAGGAAGACCAAGTATCATCTCCTATGTACTCAATTGTTGTAGATACCTATAGATGACATAACCAAAGCGTTCATGCCAAAGTTCACTCAATGAATCTGCATTGGAAATGTGTGATGAACCATGGGATGACTCAAAAGCATAAATCATGTACAATCTAGACTCATGATCGGATCTACCTAAAGCAATGGCTATCTCTAGATGGAAAAGATCACAAATGACAACATCATGTAGTAAAAAATCCCCCCCCCACTTCCCTCCCCAGTATGACAAATCTAGTAGACAAAGAGAAGATTGGCAAAAATCTCAAGAACAAGGAGAACATCCTTAATGTAACCATCAGTCATGTGCACAATCCCTGACCCCAAAACTAAAATCTATAAAGAGTCGTGCACTACAATCTAAGAAAAATTTGTTATCAAAAAGAGACTCAAGTAGATCAAATGAATGACTCGTGATGTAAGGCTGCAAAGTCTACAAATTCATTTTAGAAATTCTAGAGGCACCAACCCCTCATTCAATTTGTAAGCACCAACCAACTAGAAGCACCAACTCCCACTTCTAAATTCGTAGGCACCAACCTACTAGAGAGACACCAATATCTCCTTTAGGAAGAACCAACTTTCAAAACAAAGTACCACCTTCTATGTTGCTCCCTCAACAGATGATGAACAATTCAATCTCTTTTATATATCACATAAATCCCCTATTCATAATCTGCTCTTAGATCTTCTACACAAACTTCTTTAAATCTCTATTTATTTTGCTTCATAAATCTTCCATAAATCCTTCTTCATAAATCGGCCATAAATACTTCTTAAATCTGACATAAATCTGATTGCAAATCTCCCATAAGATTTCTTACCATCTCTTCATCCAATCTGCAAATTAACTCTTTATAACTTTTTATTAATCATAGCTCACTACCTTTTGAGACTAATTCACAATCTTTTAAACTAATCTTGAGCGCTCCCTTATGAAGTTTAAGCGTTACTTCTTATAAAGTAATTACTTTGTGAATCGCTGTCTTCTAAACACTTTTATCTGATCGCTTCTTTTATGCTTGGCTTGTTTTGTCTTTATATATGATTTTCATCTTTTTCTTGTTTTGTCTTATTCTTCCTTTTTGTCTCTTTCTTTCCCTCAAGAAACAAACTCATTTAAATTTTGATGTTATTTAATACTCCTCCTAGTGAGCGCTTATTCAAGAATGGCGATACATTCAAGGGTCAGCCATAAATATTAATTTTGTCTTAGTGAGTCGGCCAACATAAAATGTTCTCCATGCAACCTTCACTATGTGATAAATGTTGCACTCATGGTTGGCCATAATTAGAGTGCTGCAATAAAACATGAAGTCGACTCATTCCTAATGACAACATAAACATCTCACCATAGTCCAATGAAGTCGGCCATACATAAATTATTTAATCTGTTTATTTCTAATTGCTGCCTTTATTTGCTTCAAAGTAACCCGATCATGTTTTGAACCTGCAGTGATAGACTTGCCCACTCCTTACATTGCTTTGGGTACCTGTTCAGGAGCAGCATTCACCTTCTGAATGTTTGTAATATTTTCCTTCCAAAGTAATAGTCTTGAGTGCAGTTCATTCCCTTCATCTCCATTATTATCACAGCTACCAATATCTCCCAAAAGGAATGTAGCGATATCATGCTCTTAAGGAGCCTTTGCATGTTGTTTATTATTTCAACTTCAGATGATATAGTTCTTGAGTTATCTTGCAACCTGATATATTTCCTTTCTTGTTCTTTTGTAGCAGCCTTGAGTTGTTGCATGAAAACGCATCTCATATGGAGCCATATGAAGTATGTTTTCCAAAACTTTTCTTCCTTCATATGTCGTGGACATAGCACATATCTGAAATGTGAAATTTCTGATTGATAAGGCAATCACTGCATTCTCTCATTAAAACATCTCTTTCTCTAACATTCTGGTGCAGGGGCACCTACAACCATGTTTCAAAATTTGATATGGTGACATGTAATCAGGTGCATTTTTGGGTGTCTAGATCATTAGAGGGTGTGTTAAAGTTTTGATCATATTTAATAAGGTCTACAAAGACCATTTGCCATGTATTTAGAGGTCTAGGAGTAAAAGGTTGCCTAAAAGAGGTGAAGTTATTATTAAATGTTGTCAAGTGCAAAAACAAGTCAACAAAAAGCAGTTTTAGGGAGCTTAGTGTTTTAAATAGTAGTTAGAGGAGTTGGGCTGTTGGTTTCTGATGTGTTGGCGTAACAACTAGCACCTCTGGAGTAAGAGTTGGTACGGACAGCTATGCACACTGCGTAATGAGTGCTCTTCAAATTAGGAGGGGAAGCTCCCTCATAGTGCTGGAATGCGTGGAAAAGAAAAGTAATCTAAGTCCTATCTTTTTGTTCTCAGCTGGAAGAGGCACAAGGTTAAGAAAACCAAGAACGTTGCAGCTAAGGATTTTCTGGTTTCGTAGATCATTAACTACAACTAAGCTATCTACTTTAAATCTATCCAATTTCCTCAAGAAAACAGAGCATGAGGAAACGGAGCAAGGTTTGACTATCAGACGATAAACGTGTATAGATTCTCAACTTGAAGGCAAGGTGGCACATCTATCAGCTCAATCTAGACAAGTTTATTGGTAACATCACACAATAAACTGGATACAGATTCTCTAGTTGAAGGCAAGGTGGCGCATCTATTATCTCAATCCGAATTAGTTTATTGTCCACGACAACACACGATAACCAAGTGCAGATTCTCTATTTGAAGGCAAGGTGGCGCAACTATTATCTCAATCTGAACAAGTTTATTAGGCACAAAACAGATTTATCTAAACTATGGGAAGAATTTACCATGACAATCGCATGAAACCCTATGTGGCATAACAATTGATCATAATAGTAAAGACTCACAAAACAGATTTACCATGACAATCGCATGAAACCCTATGTGGCATAACAATTGATCATAATGGTAAAGATGCACAAAACAGAAAGAATTCACCATTATAATTGCATGAAACCCTATGTGGCATAACAATTAATCGTAATAGTGAAGACACATGAACAAATACCAAAGGAGCAATATTGAGGGCAAGGTAGGCACAGCATATATTTCTCTCTCAAGCAAAAGCTATTTACAAATGAGCAAAAGCTCTTATTTATATACATCAAGGTGTAGGGAACCCTAAAATCACCTTGAGTCATCTATAGTCTTGCAATGCATGCAAGATTTACTGCCAAGCCCTAATAAAGTAAACTATACAGTTAATTGGAAAACTACCATCAGTTAACTGAAACACCTAATCTAAAAATGGACAATTGTGCGAGCATGCACATCCTTATTGAAAGCGAGTTAACTGGAACACTACCATCAGTTAACGTAAAACCTAAATACAACTCCAAGTGAATAAAGCTAATCCCAGAATAGATATGCATGAGATGAGATAGCGAGTTAACTTGAAAAGGTAACACCAAGCTTAACTCCTGTGTGTAATGTCTATCCTAAGAAGTGGGAACTGAAGACTACTGGTCGTGATCTCAAGCAATCAATCCCTTAACGAGATTGTTGACTGCGTCAACATCTGAATAGCAACAACTTGAGCAATCTTAGCAATCTTTGCACACTCAAACTAGCATTTCACAGACTTATAACTTTGGCCGGCTTCGTAACTGAAGTGATGGCCATTATCTCATCTGCACCTTGATACAAATCGGTCTCAGCTTTTCCAAAGAAATCATGAATTAAGACCGATTTGGTCTTGAATTCAGTCTGTGTGTACTGTACTCTGAAAAACTCACCTGTTGACTGTGAACTTGACTATGTTCTGACAAGATTTCTGGAAAGCTAAAAATACCCTGCTGAGGCTAAAAAATAGCCTATCGAAGAATTATTTTCAGCAAAAAATCTGAAATATGGGTTTTGTCCAGAAAAGGATTCTAAGACAACCCAGAATGTCAGTTTTGCAAAAATTCAACTTCTACTCGTTTTTACAAAGACTTTTCAGTTGAGAAAATTAGTAACTCGAGAACGAATGTTCTGAAGTTAAAAATTCCTGAAAAATCAAGCACACGATTTTAACTCGAGGTAATTATATAGAAATGATCCAGATGTTTGTACTTGTAGAATTCGCCAATTTCAAGAACATGCAAAATGTTTTTTGAGAGAAATCTGAGATTCAAGAATGAAAAAGACGTTTTTATGATGCTCTTCTTCTATGAAAATCGCCCTTGAATTCTTCAAATTGCTGATAATTGTAAACTTTTAACCTGCAAAAAGATATGTTAGGTAAAATCGCCTCTGGAAATTGATTGTAGAATTCACCTTTGATCTGGAAGAATTCGCCTTTGTTTTGAAAACCACGAATTTATCCTTTTGAAATTTGCGCCTTTGTTCTGAAGAAATTCGAATTCACTTTGAATTTGTCTTGAGAAAATACGAATTTATCTTGAAATTTGAGAATTCGCCTTTGACCTCTGAAGGATTGCGAATTTGTATTGAATGAATACGCCTTTGAGAATTCGCCTTTGATTATTGAGGAATTTGCGAATTTGCTTGAAACTATGAATTTCCCTTAAAGATGCGCGCCTTTATTTCTTGAAGAAATACGAACTTCTCTTGAAATTTGCTTTAATAAAATTCGATTTCCTTTGAAGATATGAATTTGCTTTGAAAAATACGAATTTCTCGTAAGATTGAATTTTCTCTTGAGAAATACGAATTTCTTCTGAAAGCTTTGTGAATGATAAATGATGGCGCCATACTTTAAATAAGAGGAAATTCGCACCAATTGGTAATTGCAAGAATTCAAAACCCTAACAAAAATAGAAGACTTCTAATTGGTTGCCTTTCAGTTGAACTGCCACTGACACTGAATCCGGAAATAAATAATAATAAATTAATATTCATCATGCAATTTGCAAAGGCATCAATTTTAGAGATTTGCCATTTTAATGCCAAAATATGCAAAATAAATATTAAATATTATTTAACTTCAGTTGACAAACCGAATGAAGATTTGAGATTCACCGGCGAACTTCACTGATTCTGAAAAGTCATCATTTGAGCTCATAGGCGTCCATTTGCTCAAGATATTGCGCTTTTTATTAACTTCCTATTTTATAGCTGACGACAAAGTCACGACTGGCCAACTTCAACACTGATTTCCGGGTGACCGAGTGATGTTGAGACTAATCTGGAGAATTCATCGGAAAGCCTACTGAACAAGGAAGAAATGTCTGCTGGGAGACACTACTGCAAAATCCATCATTTAACCCCAAAAAATTAGGCGCCCTTGATTAAATTCATTTACGGGTTCCAGACTTAACCATTTTCCAAAACTGCCATCTGACACTTCAAACGGCTGCTGACGGCGAACGGTGAACCCTGCTGACAGGAAACGAAGCTCACTGTATGCCTGGAGACATTCTGCATCCAACGACTATATGCACGACACCTGAAAGCTGTGTTAAGGGCCTCAAAAGTAAAAGCGCCCCTGGCTCATAGTTGCATTGATGCCATTTTGACGAAAATTGAACTTTCAACCAGATGCCCTACTTTGACCTCTGATGTCTGGAGCTGAGATGACCTGATTCAGGCACTATCTGTTTTAACGGACAGCCAGAAGGGCCCACAAGAGAAGTCTTTAGAGGTGACGAAGCAAGAAAACTGCTTCTAAGACCTCAAAAACGCCAATGCGTATTTTATTTAAAATATCCGCTCCAGACTTGGCCATTTTCCGGATATCCTCTCTTTTGCAGTATTGCACCAAAGACCTCACACGTACGAGCGTTTGCCAAATCCCGAAGGCTGACGGCTAGGCTCGTTGAGTAGATAAAGTAATTATGCTCGAAATCCATGCAGACTTCGAACGTGAACGGCCTCATCTGACAGGCCTAAAGGCTAGGCGCCTCTGGACTGTAGAAATACATTGAAAACTTTATGTTGGTCCGCCCATTAAATTACGTGCTTGGTAGAATCTCTGCCACGATCACCTGGAATGTCAAATTGACAAGCAGGATGGTGCATCGCAAAGCTAGGCTCGAGTAGCACTGATGTTAGGAAGATCTCATCTGCAAATTTTGGCATCTTAAGGCTCGTCTTAACCAGCACCCCTGGGCTGTAGTTGCACTGGGAACGCAACGAAGATGCTCTGAAGTGTGAAATGTCCATTATAAGCCCATCTTCAAACGACTGCTGTCGGAGTTCTGAGACTCGGATGACCGCGTTTGATATCTCGTTGGATGAGCAGACTAGTTGAGAACAGATTGACTGTATCAACTACCAGAAATACCAGATTTTACCCAGTCTTTAAGATGGGCACCCTCAGGCTAGAGTTGCGCTTTTACCTGAAAAAGGACACTTTTCTCATATCTGGAACTTTGGGAATTTCAACTTCTATCGCCAGTTTCCGGAGTTGCGGGTCTCGGAAAGCTTCATTGGATAGCTCATCGGATAACCAGACCAATTCTGAAGAAATTGACTGTATTTATGAGTATTTTCAACAAGATCTTGACCTTCAAAAAGAAGGGCGCCCCTAGGCTACAGTTGCGCTTTCTTGCTTTTCTCTGAGAAATCTTCATAATTTAATCACTAAAAACTCCATCTTGACCACTGCAATGATCATGCAAAACCATAGTTGTTGTCGTGAAATGTTCCATTCTAAGCCTCTGCTTCAGGTTCTGTTCAATAAAACTGACTTTGACGGACAAAATATTGACAAAAACTTCATGCTTGATATTGCCCAAAACTGTATTTTACATCATTTTAGCAAGGTTTAGACTCTTTTATGCAAAATGCCTTGATGAAGCAAAAATTTGGGTTTTGGGTACAACATGATGTAACAATGTATTTAAAGGCCTCAGGGAGGCTTGAGCAGAGGTTGTTCAATGCTTTTGTAAGAAGAATTTCAAATAAACACCAACATTTTCAAGGCAAAGTTTCTGTGTTTTTCATCTTTCCTCACTGTGTACAGCTTTGTACAGACTTCCATTGGTCTGAAACTTATGTAGAGTTGTGGTAATATGTTTTAATTGTCCTTTCCCATCGGTTTGAATGCCTTGTTTTTAATTGAGAGGAAGATCTTGATACAATCCTAGGGACTGCCTGTAACAGGCCTGCAAAGTCTGACTTTGAATTTCAAGTAATGTAAGGCCATTCCTCCTACTGTGGTTTGATGTAACTCGGAGGAATGGCTTGTAACATGTTAGTTTAGGCATTTTATCTCTTGGGAGACAAAATGGAGCAGTTTGGTGTTAGGGGAGCGATACCCTAGGGCTGACAGAGCACTTTTCCATGTGAAATTGGGTTACCAAAGTATGGATTCGAAGAAATGTTGAGTGTATGGTTCTTGTAAGGAATTTGTGAGTATATGCAGACCTTATGTGGTGTGTTTGAGGCATTAGTTGGGTTGGGAAAGCCCTGTAGATATGACTTCACTAAAACCCTTGTGTTTTTGCTTGAAAATGAGGGTTTGTTTGATCATTGACTTAAAGGCCCTGTAGCAGCAAGTAAATTGGAGAATTTGGAGTTTTGACACATGACTTTTGGCTGTTTGGTGTGTTTTTGTGAAGGGCAGGTGTTTGAGAGGTAGTTCATTTGTAAAATAGGGCTAATTCTAGTAGCATTTCTGCAGGTCAGTTTATGTTTCTCAATGTTGACATGTAGAAACCTTGTGAGATCTTTGGGGAAACCTTGTTGATGGTTGGGTGACCGTTGTACGGACTTTATAAAAGGATACCTCCACTTTGATGAAATTTGAAGCTAGAAATCTATTGGTGCTATCTTGGGTAGTTTAAGGGAATGATGTTGTGAAGATTGAATTATTGTTGAAGTCTGATCAGATTGGGTTGGGTATTGTGTTCCTCCACTTTGTCTGCATCACATTCCATGAAACTTCATTCTTCTTCACTGTCTTTCCAAGGCAAGTTTTCCTTCTTTGAACAGAGAGTGAAATTCATGTCAGCACAAGAGGTTCAACGTTGTTCAAAACAAAACTCATCCTTTTACATTAATGATCATAAACCTACAATCTCGTCTATTCATTTTCACATCAATGACAATTCAAACAATGAATTCCTTCGACATTAATGTTAGGAATCTCTTTACTATTCCTTTGACATCAATGACAGCATTTACAACAGAAGGAGCAAAGCCTGTCATCACCACTCCTGGCAACCACCCTCGAAGGAATAAGGAGGTAATTGGAGGTGAAATTAAGGAACTCCTAGATAGGGGACACATCCATCCCAGTTCAAGCCCTTTTGCCTCCTCTATAGTCCTCGTTAAAAAGGATAGTGCAATGAAAATGTCCATGAACAACAGAGCTCTAAATAAGAAGACTATCAAAAATCAATACCCTATCCCCAAGATCAATGAATTGATACATTAACTCCATGGAGCGGTCTACTTCTCAAAGATAGACCTTATATCAGGTTACTATCAGATATTGATCCAAGAGGGCATCAGTAAAACAACCTTTTGATGCCACCCACTATGGGCGCTATGAATTTTTAATCATGCCATTTAGCCTAACTACTGCTCCAGCCACATCCCAATGATACATGAACCAAGAGTTTTTCCATCAATTGAGGAAATGTGTTGTTTTCGTGGACGACATTTTCATATACAACAAGACCTAGGAAGAGCACTTAAGGAACATTGATGAGGTGTTGAAGATTCTAGAAACCCAAACTCTTTTTGCTACAGATTCCAAAGCGAAATCATAATGATAAAGATTTTGCATCTAGGGCACATCATCAGTATTCAAGGAATGTGGGTGGACATGGAGAAGATCAAAGCAATTGTGGACTTGCCCCCGCACAGGACTCTAATCAAAGGTTCATTAAGGGGTTCTCTCAACTGGCTACCCCCTTAACAAATCTAACAAAAAAAGGAGCCTTCGTATGGATGGAAGCAAAAAAAAACATACTTTTGACAAGTTAAAGGAGGTAATGAGCTCATGTCCCAAGTTAGCTATCGCTAATTTTTCCCTTCCATTGAGGAAATTCTCATATACAACAAGACCTAGGAAGAGCACTTACGGAACATTGATGAGGTGTTGGAGATTCTAGAAACCCAAACTGTTTCTGCTAAAGATTCCAAGTGAATTCACAATGACAATGATTTTGTATCTGGGCATATCATCACTACTCAAGGAATGTGAGTGGGCATGGAGAAGACTAAATCAATTGTGGACTAGCACCACACAAGACTAATGCAACTATGAGGGTTCTATGGCCTCTACAAATTACAAATTGTGGACTGATTTTGATTGGCTCAAAATACTTCCACATCAGGCTATTGTAGTCAGAATCTCAAAAGATCAGTTTTTCCCTAGTGGGTCTATTTTGCTTTTTCAGAAGCATTTTTGGAGCTCCGAAGTCATCAATGGAGGCCAGATAGCTGCTAGGCGTCAAATTCAACATGCAAGTACTAAACAAAAGATGAGTTGAAGAACATGCACGAAGAACGAGCAAGGAAGGTGAAGTTTGTCAAAAATTGACTAACACTGCCAGCCATGGGCGCTCCAAGGGAAGATAGGTGCCCATCTTTTTAGGGCATCAAATGATGAAATTAGGGTTTGAGCCTCAAGACAAAGTTGTTTAGAATCCTCCCAACTTCGCAGTGAATCCGACAATGCAGTCATCAGATCATTCAGTCACCCGGAATTCGAGATCAAACAAAGGAGTTTCAACCAAAACACGGAATGAAAATCATGAAAATGTCAAAAAAAATTCTAGTCTGGGAACTTCCAGTGACCCAGGTGCCCAAGGGCACCCAACTTTTTGAGGGGCCTAACTCAACAA
>VDFB02254805.1:0-63501 GCA_007258455.2 Sequoia sempervirens
ATCTCAACACTATAGTATTTTGGATTCAATCTAAAGGTAGGAAGATGTAGTGGGGTTTTCATTGTGTTCCATCTTTCTTAAATAATTGTGTGCACTTATTTGAAGACATTTTCCTCAAGGTCTTGCTTTTTCACATTTATAATGCTTTTCATCTTTTCAATCATTGAGTTGATATTGTCATATATCTCTCCTAAGCAAGGCTTTTCCATGTCAATGAAACAAATCATACTCAAAATTGGTTTGGTGAAACTAAGGAGATACTCCACATGATCCTACCAATAGTTATCTAGGATCATGTGCGTAGTATATGTTGTCTTCTTAGTGTTGCTTTGCCTCAATATGGGCCAATTTTGGCTAATCACTATTCTAGAAAGCGCCTCTCGAACTTTCACAAGTTGTTTCAAGATGATTGTGTTAGAGGTGAAATAGGTCTTAACAATGTATTCAAAAATAAAAATAGAAATAATTACAAACAAACTTTAAAGAAGAATTAGAATACATAATCAAATTATGATTGAAGTAACTAAGTAAAAATAAATAAATTGAAGTAACTAAAGTGAAACTAAAATATAAGATTTTATACTATTTCACTTACCTTCAATAGCTCCAATTTTGAAAATGATCTAAAAATGCCTTGCAACATGCAGTGGTTGGTGATGAACATTTGGATGTCCTCAACCTATGCATACAACTCTTTGGCCCAATCAATTTTTTTACGAATCTTTTGTAGTATAAGATTGATAGAGTGGACTGCATATGGTGTTATTAGGATGTGTGAATAGCGTTCCTCAACCAACAACTTAGTAGCTCTAAAATTCTTTGTGTTTTCCGTTATGACTTGAATAACATTATGGGGTCGCACTCTTCAATGCTTGTGATGAGAATATCAATAATAAATTGGCCATCTTTTTCCTACTCCTCAAAACCTATGACACTAAAAAACATTGCCCCTTTAGGGGAGATTGCTATGACATTGATCTAGGGCTGATTTCTAGTATCCCTGCATCCATTGAAAATAATGGGCACCTTTGTTGCGATCTATGAAACTCTTATGGGCTTCAATGAATCTTCTTTGAGCTTGATCTCTTTTTCCAATAAGGTGCCACACATCTTTTTGTAACTTGGGCCCTTGTACCCTTTTGGAGCCTCATTCACTTTTTTCACTATTTCTTGCAAATATGGTGAGTGGACAACATTGAAAGCCAACTCATTCGCATAAATACAACTTGCTATGTGTTGATCGACAATATCTTGAGATTCAATTTGAAACATAGTTTTCAAAGGTCCTTTTGGCCTTTTGTTTGTAGTGGGTTTTTCACTTTTAGGAGGTGCAAAAAATGGGTTGCTCTCTACCACAACATTGGGATTAGATGGGCGCATTGGGGGCTTCATTCCCCGTGATCTTTTTTTTGCTAAGCTCTATGGCTCGATAGTTTATTTGCTTTATTTTGCTCCATAGTATATGCTATCACTTACTTTGATGGCATAGGTAACCCATTTTTTCTAGGACAAGCTTTGAT
The DNA here is from genome assembly GCA_007258455.2 of Sequoia sempervirens. NCBI lineage: Eukaryota > Viridiplantae > Streptophyta > Pinopsida > Cupressales > Cupressaceae > Sequoia > Sequoia sempervirens. The sequence continues at coordinate 1,521 of VDFB02254805.1, forward strand.
GCTTTGTCCAAGTATTCCACACAAATGGGCTTTCACATGACTATATGAACTTGAATATGTAACATCACATCCTTGGCAGATCCAAATATACTCCCCAGTCCCCACCACTTGGAATTGGTTGGATCATATCAACTTACTTTAATAGAGGAGAACTAGGATTTGTTTTAAATTTAGGTAGAGCTATGGAGATAGAACTAGCTGCCATTGTGATTCCGATGGCAATTTTTTTTTTTTTTTTTTTATAAACAACACATCTAAAACAAATAAAAGTTAAAAAAAATCTAAGATGTAGGGTTTGTACCTGCAGGCCCCGAACCTGGTTCAGGTACGCACCCGATTCGGGTTCGTTTGTGGGTACGTGCTGGGTGCACACAGGGTGCGTACTGAGCATTGTGGGTTTGCCAAGGTGCTCACTCGTGCGAACCCACAGTGCTGGGCGCACACCCAACACAAACCCTGTGTGATTCATTGATCAGATCCTTATCCAATACAATTTGAATGCAGCACAAGCACACATGCACAACCTTCAGTAGTCTTCTTTTCTTTTCTCTTTCATTTTGTGCAGCGATTTTCCCGTCTATTTACTTTGGTTAGTTATTCCGGTATTTATTTAATTTTTTATTCCCTTCTCTAAATATTTTGAAGAACAGATTTATTTTGCATCCAACTTTTTTTTGAAGCCTGATGATTACAGAAAGAACGGGGATATGATGATGCCTTATGTTGAAGCTTAGTTGTAGCAGGGCTCCATAAAGTATCAATGATAACTGTTGGTGTTTAAATTCGCACCTCTGGAATGTGAATTTGAAACTGACAGCTATGCACAGTAAAACTGCTCTTCAAATTAGGAGGGGAAGCTCCCTCTTGTTGATGGTGTGGAAGAAAGTAAATTAAAACTAATTTGCCTATCTTTTTGGTTCAGCTAGAGCACAAGGTTTATAAAACACAAACGGCGTAGCTAAGAATTTCTAATTTAGAACTTCAACTACGACTAAGTTAAGCTAAAGACATTTCTAACTTCTCAAGTAATATGCAAGGCAAGAGAAATTAGAAATGAACAAGGTTGATTCTCTGACAAAGTGCTTCAATAAACTCTTTCCCAACATACACCTATTTACTTTCAATGTAAGCTGAAATTAAGTTCATAAAAACATAACACAATAAATGGAAATCCGAGAAGTTATACCAAGGCAAAGGAGGCTCATGATTTTATTTCTCAAACTTTTGGATCAAAATCTACTAAAAACATGCCTGGAACAAGAGCTTGTAGCTAAAGAGGCTTGCAATCTTGTTCTTACACAAAGGGAACAAAAATTACGACGACTGCTTGTTGGCTAAAAGAGACGCAACAATTCGCTATCATAAACACACTTGAACAACACTGAATAACAAATAGAAGGCACTTAGGCTCAGCGTTTTGTTATCACTAGCATGGTTAAAGAAAACTAATGAGTAAAGGCTCTTATTTATAGGCAAGCAGAGGAGTAGGAAACCCTAAAATCTCCTTGCTTTTACAATCTAGGGCTTGCTCAGCAAGCAAGCTTTATTTCTAAATCTAGAAAGAAGATAATGTCTAACACCTAAGAAAGCAGGAAAAGCAGGAAAGGCCAACTATTTCAATTTATCTTCTTTCTCTTCTCAAAGAATGGATAAGAATTATTTCGAGAATAGAAAGAAAGCTGGAAGAAAGCTTCTAAAAGAAAGTAGCTGTAGATTTCAATCACATCTACTAGAAAGCTGGAAATTGTGTCCCGATTCGATGCATCTATACCATCAATAGCAAAGCTGCGCTTTTCTAAGATATCCTCTCTATCTGCAATTAATCTTAGGAAATCTTCAACCTCATTGGTTGCCTTTTTAAACTTTTCTGACATCATCGAGATATGACTCATTCTCCCGCCAACTGGATTGCTGCCATCATAGCCACGAACAACATTCTGAAACTGATTTTGCACTTCATTGAGTCCGACATAGGAACCATCTTCGTGACTGTATCGAGAAGGAATCTCGGTTACAAACTCTTGGATGAAAAGAAGAGCTTCGATCACCCTTTGTCTATAGGCAATAAACTCCTCAGATATCCTCTTGGAGGTTTTAACCTTGAAGACATGACGCTCTCTCCAAGCAAGGATCTGCCTTTTGTGTTCTTTTGAGACCACTGAACCATAGGTTGTATCTAAATCAGCAATGATGATTTTTACCTTTGCCATTGATTGTTCAAACCCTTGAATATCTTGGCTTGGCTCATAAGCGTTGTCTCTCAACTGAAACATCTGAGTTAAGATCTCCTTTCCTCTGACAATGAAACTCTTGATCCATTCTTGAGTTTCCTTCCCATAAATGACCAGCTGTCTCAATTGATGATGATCAGCTAGTTTTTCTAAAACCTGTCTCAACAGCTAAGTAGCTTGCGAATTACCCTTGATGAGGTTTGAAATGAAGAGCCTGAGTTGTCGTATTTCAGCCTTGAGGGCTGCTTTGTCTTCTCCATCCTTGAGCACTCTTTCTTGAAGGCTTTCAGACAGAACTTTGAACAAACGGACATCCGCATGTCTGGTATTTTTACCAAGATTAGCCTTGACCATCACGAAGTTGTCCATCTCAACCTCATCTCTGTTTTTGTGCTTTGGGGGTAATGCAATCTCCATGACTATCTCACCATTAGGATTCCTATCAAAGTGAACTTGCTTCTTTGCTTTCTTCTTAGGAGTTTCCTGATAGATGTTATCAAGGTCATCAAAACTTACCTGATATGAAGGTCTTCTTCTTACCCTTCCCAAGGAGCTTTCAAGCTAAGGCACGATAGTATCTTTACTAACTTCCTTGGAGGTACAATTGCAATTTCTTCATCATCTTCAATAGCTAGGTCAATTTGGATTGGTGAAGACCCTGTCAGTGGTAGAGAATTGTGTGCTACAGGTGCTTCTTCTGTCTCCTTATGAGGTATAGGCTCTTCTGGAGGAGCTTCTACTTCAATCGTTGATGGCTCTTGTATGACTATACCTGAGAAGTCTAGCTTCCTTACATTTTTGGTCAATCTGCTGCCCTTTACACCATCTTGAGACTGAGTTGTGCCTTTCCCTTTTGATTGTGCTCTGGAAGAGGAGGGAAGTGATGGTTGTACCCTTGGCGGCTTTGCTGCTGGTATGGATTTCTTCCTTTTGAGAACTAGGAAGACCTTGCTATGTTCGAGGACTTGCCTCGTCCTTTCTTCAACTGAGAGGGATTCCTTATTAGCCCAATTGACTTGAGGAAGGGGCTGATCTTCAATTCGCTTCCGAGCATACATTGGGAGTAACACATCCTCATCATCATCTAACAATCCTTTAATATCCTCTGATAGGCAGTCTTTAATCTAGTGAAGAGTGAGCTTGTTGTAACTACGCCTCCGCACCTCAAACTCATTTGTACAATTGGCCCAAAAATCTTCAAGAGCGGATATGTGAGCATAGTTTCTCTCAAGTCGAGCAGCGTAGAAGCCATGAGGATCATATGATTGTCTCTCATTGTAAGGCTTGAGACTAAGTTTGTCTAACTTATCTCCCATGGTTTTAGCATCTGTTGCTGTCCTGCATGTATAGATTCCCAGTCCCAATGGAAAATTGATGGTGGGTTTATTTCTATTCCTCAGGAATGCGTGGACATCATGTGCCTACCTTAAGAACTCCATGAAAACAACTTCGTCTGATGGGTACCTTGGTAGTATGAGTGGGCGGCTGCATAGCCATAGACTCTGAGATAGGTGAAAGTAGGAAATTGTATGAACCAATCCGCCCATTCCACCATTGCTGCCTTGGCAGTTGAAGAGATATGGATGTGCAATTCATTGTCCAGGTCCCACACTGTGTACATCAGGAAAGCCTCATTCACCCTCTTGTAGTGATGTAGTGATTTCGTGAATTCCAATTGAGGATAGTAGTTGTAGATATGTTGTACTCTCCATGATCCCTTGGTGTTCAACCCTCTGAATTGACCTTGATAGGCCACTAAGTAGACTAGGTAAGAAACCATATGGAACTCATGAATCTAGAAATATTCCGTTATCTGCTGATGGAGGCTGTCATTGATGAAGGTGGCCCAATCATAGTACTCAGTCTTCTTCATGATATGGGGTATAGCGTAGAACATCCAAGGTTGAAACTTGGTAGCATCTTCTGATCCAATTACCCTGTTGAGCAAGGTGATTATGATAGCAACTTCGTCCTTGAACTCTCCTCGCCCGACGTTCTTAGGCAATCTTATGTTTTTCCTTCATCCACCTTTGTGCAATCTTCTTATTGTACTTGTCCTTGTGCATTTCCCATATCCTCTCACATTTGCCCTTTGAGATAGTGACACTTTCAGGCCAAGGGGGAATGGAGAAACATTTTTGGATCATGTCAGGCTTCAAACTGCAAATCAATCTGCATCAACTGATTGAATCTCCCTTGTAGCCGGGTTGTAATGCTTGATGCAAGCGATTACGAACTCGAGACTCTGAACTGAGATAGGAATAGACGCTGTTGCAAGAAGTCCAAAGTGCCCCAAGTTTCTGATGGTAGTGTTGCCTGCACTCTCCAAAGCGTGTAGATAACACTGGCTTGATGTGATGCAAGTCTGTGTCAGCTGTTTTGATAAAATTGTGGTAGAGAGCTGATTTGGTCTTGAAATCATTGGGAGTGTACTCCATTTCAAAAACCTTGAAGAATGACTATAAACTTGCCTAGCTTCAAACAAGTTTTGAACAACTTACTATTTTTAGAATGCTGGTTTTTCTTCCTCAAATGGATAATTTTTTGAAATTTTTTCTGAGATATGGGTTTTGCTTAGAATTTCGTTGCAAGACAACCCAAATTGTCCGTTTTTGAAAATTTTGAATTTAGACTGAAAAAGCAACAAACCCTAATTTCTTCAGTTTTTCACAAAAAACGTTGGCACCTAGGTTTTGTTCAAAATGTAATTAGAAATGGACCCAGTTGATTAGATTTGAAAAATACTGAGGGCTGATCGAAAAAACAGCCAACCCTAGGATTTGAAATTTGCTTGAAAAAAGCTGTGATATGGGTTTTTCTCTAGAAGACTGTTTTGAGAGGACCCAGATGATCAAAAGTTGAATATACCAAGGATTTTGCTAACATGCAAATAAAAAGCAGCTGCTGCAACTTGAGAAAATTTCTTGAAAACTTCTTCAGAAGAATGAGGTGACAAGACCCAGATGGCTGAAAATTGAAAATCTTGGCCTTCTTCAAAAATTTGATTTTTTGGATGAAAAAGCAGGAAAAAGCAAGGCCTTATGCTGCTGGTTTGAAAAATTTGATGAAGAATCAGCAAACTTGAGTTCTTGAATCTTAAAAAATTTCTCCAAATTTGTTGCTCCAACTTTCTCCTTGGAATGCTACCTGCAATAATGATGAAAATTGCATTGAAGAGGTGTGTTAAATAGGCTTAGGGCTTGAAATAGGTCTGCTTTCTTTTGCTTTAATCATCAAAAACCCTAAAATTTGCTTGTTCAATGAACTTGGACATTCTCTTCATCTCACAATTTTGAAATTTTTTGAAAATTTTGAAAATTTCACTAAGGCATTGAAAGTTGGGTGCCCTTCTTGACTAGGGGCACCCATTTGCTTCAGAGTTAGCCATTTTTCTGAGTTTTTTAACTTTTATTCCATTTTGACCCTTGGTTTGATCCTGATTTCTGGATGTCCAGTTGATTGGATTGACGAGTCGGATGGTTCATTGCGAAGCTCGACTGAATCTGGAAAGATAGTTTTGGAGGCATCTTTAGCTAAAAATTCATTTTGACCTTCAAAATCATGGGAACCTATCCTCTCCAGGGGCGCCCATGTTAACTAGTGTTAGAAATTTTTTTCACATTTTTCAAATTTCTTGTTGATCTCCTCTGCTTTAGAAGATTTTATAGTTTCAAATGATTTGGGCATCGGACGGATTGATGGCTGGACTCGTTGCGGAGCTGAGAAGATTTTGTCAGAGGTCTTCTGGGAGTGTTGACTGTAGAAAAGTCCATTAGAGGCATCAAAAGCTTGGGCGCCTTTCTTGGCTGGGGGCGCCCAACTTCACCATACTTAGAATATTTTCTTGTATTTTCACCTTGCTTTTGAATTTTGAAATTTCACTCTTGTCAAACTCCCTGTTCGGCCTTCTGCATCTGACGACTGCCAACTCTGATTGACGTGTTGATGATCTCATTGGAAAGCCTGTTCAGATCTGAAGAAATCACACTAGAGGTTCTACTGGCAAATTTACCTGTTTAAGCCCTCAAAATCAAGGGTGCCTATCTCCTTCTAGGGCGCCCAAGTCCTCTAGACTTAGCCATTTTCTTGACTTTCATCTTTCAGAGTTGAAACCTTCATTCTGTACCTTCAACTTTAATCTGGAGTTGCCGGAGATTGGCCAGTCGGATGCCCTGATGAAGATATCCATTACGAAGCAGACTAAATTTTGAAGAGATTGATCCTATCTGCAAACCTTAACTGTTGGATTTGGCCTTTCAAAAAGCTGGGCGCCCCTGGGCACTTGGGGTGCCCAAAGTTCACAGACTTAGTCAAATTTTGGTGATTTTCATGTTTTTTGTTTTGACTTTTGTTTGGATCCTCCTTGTTTGATCTTGAATTCCGGATGATTGGATGATTTGATGATTGTATTGGCGGATTCGCTGCAGAGCTGAGAGGAAATTGAACAACTTTGCTTGGAGGCTCAAACCCTAATTTCATCATTTGATGGCCTAAAAAAATGGGCATGTTTCTTCACCTGGGGCGCCCAAGTCAAGCAGACTTGGTCAAAATTTCAATGTTTTCACCATCTTCTTCATTCTTTGTGCTTGTTTGCCATTCCATCTTTTGCTCAATGCTTGCGTGTTGAATCTGGCGACTGGCAGCTAACTGACCTCCACTGATGACTTTTGAAGCTCTCGAAATGCTTTTTGAAATGGAAAAAGCAAAATAGACCCATTAGGGCAAAACTACTCGTTTTTTGATTCTAACTACACCAGCTTGACGAGGAAGTATTTTGAGCCAATCAAAATCAGTTTGAACCCTAACGGACCAACTTTCTATTTTTAGAAACTTTTACCAGTATCCGTTTCGAAAGAAACCTAGAAAACCTAGAAAAGTTACTATTTTTTAGAAAATTTCTAAAAATGACAGTTTTCCTAAAAAGTAGGGATGAAAAATTGAGATCTGGGTTTTGTAGATTAGGTCGCTCTGAGTAGACCTAGATTGTCAGATTTTGGAAATTTCACGTTTTTACCCTTCATGCAAGACACACACACCCAAATTTTGACCTTTTTGACAAATTTAACAAGAGTTTTACTCATTTCTTCAAAATGTCTAAGTGTAGCAAAATTTTTAATTTGGGGTACAACAATAACATATATACTCATGAATGAAGGCATTTCTCAATGTAATTAGGAAGTTTTTTTCAGTGGATTATATGCTTAAGACTTCAGTCATTGTCATTTGGATTTATGCTCATTTAAAGATTTGGGGTGTATTTAAGTTGCATATTTTAGTTGAACATAGACGTATATGATATCATCGATATGGCTTATTTGAATATTTTTCAACTATCAATTGGCATTTAATATTTATCTTTGGCATTTGACATTGATCAAGGATCAAGTATCATACTATGAAATGATTTAGTTTTACAATTCTGTATATTTCTCTTATTTTTTTTTGTATATATATACATACACACACACACGTACCCATATGCACCCAAACCCCTAAATTTTTTTTTCATGTACCCACATACCGGGTTCTCGTACTTGCACCCGTCCCCAAACCCGAACCGGTAACTTAGAAAAAAATAGATATATAAAACTTGGCTCTTTTGATACTTTCATAGAAAAATGAAAGAAACTTAGAAAAGCAAAGCAAAACAAAGAGTTTGTTTCATGTTTGATAATTAAAAATGGAGGAAAAAAATATAAATAAATCTTAACTCTGCAAAAATATTCTTTTATGATCTTCTTGGCAGCCAATGGACACTTGTAAATATGTAGGAATGATAATTCAAGCATCGTAGAACCTTCAAAGATCAACTTTCAACTCCCTTTGTTGATTTAACAAGCAAAAATGAATGTTTAGCCTCTTGGAATGATATTCGTTTTTTGCAATAGAAATGAGCTAAAATGAACTTGTTTTGGTTTTTGATATGTTTTAGAAGTGACTTTAAGGGTTTAATATCCATTTTAGGGTGCCTAGGTTAAAGTCAAAGCAAAAAACTAAAAATAAAAAATAAAAATAAAACGATGTAGAGGATAGATGGGTTCACTTTGGTTTGTGTTAGATGAACCCAACTAAAATTGTGGATCCTGTCTGAATTCGCAGGCGGACTGGACCAAATCACGGATCAGGCTTATTAGTTTACAGATTTGGTAACATAGGTTAAGTATATATTATTTACTTGACTATATATATGTGTGGGTTATGAATGCCATATCCAATGTTATCCATATTCGGGGGTTTTGAAAAACAGTTGTATTCATATCTGTATCTGTATCCATGCAACTCTGCCATCCACCTATAATTGCAAAAATTTACTACTCTTTGACCTTTTGAACTGCATTACCACTCATACAAAACTCTTAGATTGCTCTCAAATGCAGAATCACAGAATGGTAACATGAAAGGAATCTCTTTTACGAGTTAGAAGGTAATTGTTATAGCTTGTGCTTCATTTGCAAGAGACATCGAAGAAGCCAGGTGACCCTAGAAGCTCCGAGTAATGCCCATTTCCCTGTTCTTGGCCCTGCTTGTTCTTTCTGACTGTGGGCAAAGGGGTTTTACTGCTAGACTGTTTGACACTGACATATTTACTACAGTTAAACCTGTTAGTTATGGTAGATTTATTTGTTGAGAAGTCCCCATGGATGTCTGGATCACCTAGGTTTTTCCCCTTAAACTGTTTCACCTCCACATTCTCTTGCAAACCAAACTTTTTGTGTTATTACTTCCAAGGCGAGCCTTGTCTTCATGTGATGTATCGGAAAGGATCTATTAAGTGACTTAAATGAGATTGGTAGTCCTCCAGACCAACACATACTGGTCCATTTCAGATTAATAGAGGTTGAATTTGTACAAATTACACTCTTGGTATTTATCAATGATGCAGGTTTTATTGAGATTTGAGAACATCATCTTATTGTCATTTTTAAACAATAAGTAGTGGAAACAATTGTTGATGCATGTGAAACAGCGATAATGATGTAGGTTTATGTAGGAGTTGAAATACTTATTTTTAAATGTAATGATAATCTGATTTGATGTAGAAGTATTCAATATCTAGGTATGAAGGAGAGTGGCATCAGAATATGATGGAAGGCCATGGTGTGCTTGAGGTGGACATTCCTGATGTGGAACCCGCACCAGATTCAAAGTATGTAAATCAACAGTTCTTATACATTTCTTGAATATAGTTTAGTCACTCTTATCATTTTTTTCTGTATTTCAGGTCTGTTTTATTTATCCACAAAATATTATTGATTTGAGAATTGTGCTTGGTCTCTGGATTTCAATTAGACTTGCAGAAGAGATGCGGGAACAAGGGAAAATATTAAAGGCAGATTATATGAGCCCAGAAGACAGGGAATGGTTGATAATGGATATAAATGATAGCGAGTTAAAAAAACCACGGAGGCATCAAGTTTATGATAATCCGGAATGGATAGAATATTTTGGAGAGATGCCGTGAGTTTCCATCTTTGCTGAGTTCTTAAATTTTCAGTGATTGTATTTTTCAACTATTTCTGCAATTATTAGTGGCTCATATGGCTACCGTGGCACTTTTATATCTCATTTCACTGATACCATTCATCTATTCATGAACGGTTGTATTAGATGTGTTGTATTTACTTAAGAATTTTAGCAGTTAATCCTTAATTCATCAATGCAGTTTTAGGGATGCTTGAACATGGGTTAATATTTGAATTTTCAACATACAAAAATATTGAAAAAATATAAACAACTTAAACAAACTAAAAGAAGCTGCAATTTTAATTGTTTCAAAGTTGAAACAAGTAATAAACAACATAAGGGTTGGCATTCAACAAGTCTAGATTTTTTCTTTTTATTGCTTGTCTATAGACTATGATATTCAAGATATTATAGGTCTCTTGCAATGTCCGTTCTAAATCAACACCAATGTCTTGGAACAGTGTTTAAATATGTTTAAACAAAAACCTTAGAAATCCTAAACATTAATATAAAATTTTTGGTTTCCCCATATTTGATTTAATTAATCCAGACCTGACCTTGGAACCGTAGATTATAGAGATATTTCCCCATTGCAATTACAACCCAGAAAATTCATAGAATCTAGCCTTTTAAACCCAATGATGAACCCTAAGTAAGCTATTCAGCTTGATCCTAGAAAATCTTTTTTTAATGTCTATGCTAATAATAAAAAATCCTAATATTGTGGGATGACTTACATAACATAGGGTAAAATGCAGCCTCAAATACATTCACCAGTATCAGGCAAAAAGGATTCAACCACCATTTTACATTAATAAAGAATTTAAAATTTTACAAGCTTTTATGGTTGCAAGGGATATTTATAGATATTTCTTACAAAATGGGTCAGCACGACAATCAACTCATTGCAAGAATTTTAATGTCAACAGCTGCAAGTGTGTAACATACACTCCCTAATTATTTTATTTTTGATAAAACAGTTTACAACCAAAATAAGCAAGTATTAATCAAACACACTGCTGTCATGATTTTGATCAGGGAATCAGCGTTCTTACATTGCATAATATCAATTAGAAGGAGATAATTAATCCTACATCAACCCAAGAGATGGGTAAGAAAGTCAAAAACACAACTCCAGATTAAAATACCTCAAACTCAATGACATTGGCAAATGACGCAGGTTTGATTCACCACTACATGCTCTGCTACAGGGCTGAATGGTAAGTCTGAGCAATAACAGGACTTCAAATGGCTGGATACAATTCCCAGCGACAAGGGAACCTCTGAAAGACCACCTATTTTGTCAAGAATTTGCCCTCCAATGATTGGTTTCTGTTGGTATGCACCCTCCAAACTGTCTATAATGACTTAGGAGCTGGTCTGATATTCTGATCTGAGCATGGAAAACAGGTCTGAAATTGCAAAGTAACCACTCCACAGCAATCCCCAACTTCACCGAAGCTTCCACGAGAAACATAAAACAACCCAGCACTAATTCTTTGCCATTAAATGTAATAACAAGCAGGTTTCAGGTCTGTCGTGAATTTTCAGTCATACCTGGAAACTGTACGGCGTTTTTTTGCTTCCAACCCTCCAAAGAACAACAACAAACTGTCACTAACACTAAACACCAACCCAGCTCTTCAAATCTGCCTTAGAAATTACAAGTGGATGGCACAATTTGGTCTGATAACAGTTTGCAGACACTCTCAGGCTCTCAGCAGTGCTGTGGCACTGTAAAATAGGACAATCATTTAATTATGAAACTCAAACCCCATCACACCTGTGTTTGTGCATCACCTCAAAGCCTGGAACTGAAAGTCATGCTCTAGACGCCACCAATCAACATTAAAAAGCACCTTTAACTGTAGCGCCCTGCCCAAGATGTCTCACACCAATGCTTCTAATGACCCCTGTAAAGGTTCGACCCTCATGGGAGTGTCAAAAATTAGTGACCAACGTCAAATATCCTTTGAATGAGGTTGCCCAGCCATAACAATATTTATGCACAGCAACTATAACCTTCATAAAATGGTATCACACACAAACAGTCTCCTCACTCTGTATTCATTTTTCATTCATGGTGCCTGTAATCTTCTTGTAAACCTTTGGAAATAATAGATAAACTGTCTTCCAACAATCCTCTACAAAATATATCAGTTTTGTCTTGCCTGACAGGGTTTCACAAAATTGCAAATAAACCCTTATGTTGAAATTCAGAAATTACCAAAAATGAAGCCTGTGTGTAGTTCCTGAATGAAACCACTTGCAAAGCAACTAGGGAGGATCTTTCACCCCCGCAGTTGATGTCTTCTATGAGGGTTTTTCGTCTTCACAAAGCCCTTGGATGAACACAGTTCAAACCAACAAATATCTTGTTATCAAATTCTCCAGCATAGAATGCAAATGAGCTCCCAAAACTCCTTTTAAAACATTTCTAGAGGCTTTTTGGAAAATATAATATAAAATCACTTTATAAATTAAATAAGCCTTATTACTCCAAAAAACGATTTATTTTACTATTTAAAAATTCTCGATGCTTAAAGTCACTTAATCAATGTCCAACATTTAGAACTTTTAATTCTCGTTAGAACTTATACTAAGGTTCCCATTAAATTATTTTAATAAAATTAACAATCTTAGTAAAAATTATTAAATTAAAGCCACAAATGCACCCAAGTTGTGGAAATAGTTGAAAAGCATTGGAATCGAAATTTGACTGCATTGGAGTGATATCGATGATGAGTAATGAAAATTCGGCCTTATTGGATGACTTACTATAAATAGACGCTCTCTCCAAGAATCTTGGAGAACATGCTAGAGTCGAAATTCACTACGAAAAGTGGCATAAGTGTCCTTAAGACTAATTGAGCTCATTGGCAACATCAAATAATCCCTCTGACAAGATTGACACTCATCGAGAAGGTCAGAGCCATCTGCAATGCTAGAGAAACAAAAAATGGGGAGATTAAGTAACTTGTCGTGGGTGATTGTTGCCATTAAGGCTTGAGCATGACCTTTGTGCGAGATTGCTCTTTCCATTGAAGAGCTTTTGTACTTTGATCTCTACAAACCCTTGGGTTTTTGTCCTCAAATTTGGATGCTTGAACAACAACAGTGTTCTTTTTGATTTCTTGTTGGGGTGTTTGTTGGTTTGTTCATGATGGCCTCTCAATCCCATTTCTACAATCTTAAGATACCCAGGATGAGTGTTGAAAATTGCACAGTGGTCTAGGTCTTGGGCTTGGTACATAGAAATGGTTTCTTGTACAATTTGTTGAGTGTTGTTTCCCTTTGCATTGAGCTGGAAATGGTGTTCTCTTGTGCCAAAACTGTCTTGGAAGGTGTGGAGGTATGTCAAGGAGCCTCTTTGGGTTCAAAATTTCAAATATTGCATTAATGGTGGTCGTTGACATCCTCTTAGCATGCTTTACTAGAAGTCCATGGTTTGGCTTCAAAAGGATTGGGTTGAATGTTAGTGCAAGGTGGAATCCTACAAGGAATTGCATTGTTGCTTTATGCATTAATGGCAATCTAATGTGTAGGGTAGTAGGTGGAGATGGATAACGAAAAATGTGATATCCCTCCCAATTTGATGAGATCTATGCTCAAACAAACATCTACACAGCAGCTTAAGGTATAATTAATTGCTAATAAGAAATCAGAGAAGGATGAATTCCCTAAACATGGCGGACAGATCATAATAAATGCAGCGATTTCTCCCCAGGCAAATCAGTGATGGCTATAAGGGATAATATTAATAACATTAATTATCTCTTAAAGCGATTATGGAAAACAATGTTAAGATATGACAATATTAATTCAAACTAACAAAGAGACATGTCTTTTAATCGAAGGCATTCCTTGTAGAGGTGTAACTCTTGGCCAGCGTGGGTATAAAAAGAAGAAGGATCAAATGACAAAAGACATTGATTGAAACTGAAGTATTAATATATTCTAAACAAGCAGATCAAGTTGCTCCTAGGGAGCAATTGGTCACCGATTCAGGCTGTATATTCATCAGAAGAAATCAGACACCCAGCCCTCCATAATTTCGCATGATTTAAAGGATAATTATAGCAGAGACAGCAAATAAGATAGGCACCAATCTGCCCGACCTGCATATGCATGTAACTAAGCAGAGAATTTAGAAACAACATTCACTTTATGGTGTCTAATCTGTGTCTTTAAACAAACATAATTGTGGATTATATATCTCATAACTTTTAAATGATATCTCATTTACTCCTATTTACATATCTTCAATTACCATCAAATACTAGTGTCTAATAATTGAGTGCATTAGCCTTGAAAATTATTCTTAAAGTATATCATTTTAAATTATTGGTCCTAGGCCCTTTTTAATATCTTGATTTAGAAGATTAAAGCCAAAAGTCATAATAATTCTATAAGGGGACATCACAAGTGGTATTAGAGTTGGTCAAACCTGCTAGCTTGTGAAGGTGGATGAGTGAAAGAGAAAGGGGATATTAAAATGATGTTTATTATTTATTAATGTTCAATATTGTAAAATATTGTAAAATATCCTGATAAGATCGTCCTTGTTGTCCGAGATCTTATCTGAAGTTTCTTTTAGAAACTTCCTGCTTTTCCTGAAGATAAGATTGTCTCCGATCTTATCCTTCCGGCTTGTTGTAAATCGTGTATAGTATTTATTGAGCACTTTGCTCCTGTTAATAACATCGAATTAATTTACCAATTATCTGTGTAATATGGTATCAGAGCCAAATTGCTCAAAATCGAATTTTTAATTCATAAAAATCGTTCAAGATTTTTTCAGTATTTTTTGAATTAAAAATTTGATAAAATCTTCTCTGAAATTTTCGAAGATTTTTCTGAAGAGTTAAAATTTCGAAATTTTTTTTTTCGGAATTTTTCATGGCTCTTGAAAAATTCGTGGGTCTCTGAAAAATAATTTTTTTTTCTTCGTGGCTCTTCTGAGAAATTCAAAGTTTTTTTTTTGCAAGTGTTTTGTCTTCGCATCGGGAGGTGCGACCATATTTGTATTTCGTACCTTGAAGAAGCACACGCAATTTTCAAATGCATTTCATGCTGCTTCTGTGCCGCGACTTCTAAAAGGATTGGAAGGAGATTTTCGTGTTTTTGCAGACCCGCGCGTGTTTATTTTTCTCATCTGGGCGTCGCTTGTTCTGGGTGCTGAAACTTGTGGTCACGTTTTCATGTTTTCAAGCTCGCGATTCCTCATTTTGAGCGCCGTTTTCTTCAAATCCCGCGCGTCGCAATTCTTGGTGCCTGGTTTCTGCGACGGGATTCCTTGCCGGCTTTTGCTCTGTGTTTTGTGGGACTCACGATTTGCTTCTGCGTTTTTTCCCTTGCCTTAAAACCGCGGTTTCAGCTCTGAGACGCGTTTTTTCAGACATTTTTTTTTTCTGACCGAAACTGTCTTTGTCTGATCGATGGCTCTGTGGTGGGATTTCAAAGAAAATTTCGTCATTATTTCAGATTGTTGGTCGAGTTTTTTTGAAGGGTTGAGGCCGCGATTTTGCATTTGGTTAGCAATTTTTTTCTGAAGAGAAAATTGGCCGACTAGGGTTTTGCTCATATTTTCTTCATCAGACGTCAGAAATTTTTTTCGATTACAGATTCCTGGTGGTTTTTTCGAGAGCTCAACTGGTTGGTCTCCGAATTTTCTGGGTGCATCGTTTTTCGTGCCTCGAATTTTGTGCCATCTGTACACTGTACTTTCTGCAGTCTATACTTGAATCTGCCTTTGTTTTTTGCATTGGAATTCGTGCCTTGAGTTTCGTGCATCAGCCTCTTCTCAGTACCTCGTTTTTGTGCCTCGAAAAGCGTGAAGATGGCCAGTTTAAGCAATTTAATGCTGGAGGGCAGTCAGAGATTTAATGGCAAAAATTACAACACCTGGAAGCAGCGGATGTTAACAATTTTTGAATACCGCTGCCTTGATCAGATGATCCTCGGCAAAGCTACTCGTCTCGAAGCGGCAGGTAAGGATCAGGAGAAGTTTGATGAGCAGAATCGTGAAGCAGTAATACTTATTAAGCTTTCGGTTACTGATGATCAGCTCCCTCAGATTCCACTTGGAAAAAAAAGCTAAGGAGATTGGGATCACTTGAAGGGTTTGCATGAAACTTCCGACAAAAGCCGTGCGTTTTTCTTGAAGAATATGCTGTTTTCTATCATGATGGATGAGAAGACAACTCTGCGCACTTGAATAAAATCCAGGAGATCAGAGATCAGTTGGAAGCGATTGGTCGGAAAATGGAGGAATACATGGTTGTGATCACCCTAAAGAGTCTACCGAAGTCCTATGAACACTTCATAGAGACCCTCAACATTACGTCTGCTAATGTTGATCTCAAGTTTCAGAATTTGTGCACTATCCTGTTGTAGCAGGATCGCTGGAGACAATAGTTCGGTAGCAGTGAATCATTATCCTCCACGGAACAGGCTTTTGCAGCCAAAACCCATCCGAAGCATCAAGGGAAAGGTCAGCCTTCACAGCAGAAAGGCTCAAGTCAGACCTCCACCAGCCCGAAGAAGAAAAATGTTCAGTGTAACTACTGTCATAAATTTGGCCACATCAAGAAAGATTGCCGTGCTCGTTTGGCTTCTGAGCAAAAGAAGCAGGGAGGGTTTCAACAGAAAGCGAATGTCGCCGAGCACTCTGAGCAGAAGGAATCTGCCTTTTATGCACTGATGGCAAAAAGGCCCGCAGACCATGTCAAATCCTCTACTTGGTACATAGATTCTGGTGCCTCGCGTCATTTCTCACATAGGCGTGATTGGTTCACAGACTTTTCCCCTTGCCTGACTGTGATCTTTGGAGGAGGTGAGGAATACACAGTTGTCGGCACGGCACTGTTCAGGTTCACTCTCGGTAGGGATCTCATATTCCTCAACGTGTATTATGTACCTGATATCGAGCTCAATCTTCTCTCAATCAGTCGAGATAATGCGACATTCTCCCAGATGGATGTGGTGCTTACGATGTTCAATTGTTGATGATCGTGAGTCTACAACGGTGGCCGTTGGGATAGAGGATCATGGCCTTTACAGGCTTGTGGACACTGGTGATTCTCCAGAGTTAGCCTTGGCAGCCAGAAATTCAGCTGTCACCGGTCTTTGGCACCAGCGGTACGGGCACTTGAACGTGCACTATCTCTCTCAGCTTGCTCGGGAGGGACTTGTAGATGGCTTACCTGACATTCAGACTCAGCATCAGGGCGTTTGTGGTGCTTGTCAGGCTGGGAAGCAGCATCGCACACCATTCAAGGATGGCGACTCTTGGCGGGCTTCTAAGGTACTTCAATTAGTTCATGCTGATATTTGTGGCCCTATGTCTATTTCTTCTGTAACTGGTTGCAAGTACTTTCTACTTTTTGTTGATGACTATAGTAGGAAAATGTGGGTGTACTTTCTTAAACAGAAATCAGAGGTTTTTAATGTATTTCAGAAGTTTAAGGCCTTAGTTGAAAAAGAGTCCAGTTCTTGTTATAACTCTTAGGTCAGATAATGGGGGGAAATTTCTAGTGCATTCTCCAACTTGTGATACTCATGGGATAAAACGTCAGTTAACCACACCCTACACTCCTCAGCAAAACGGTGTTGTAGAGCGACGCAATCGTACGATTGTTGAGATGGCTCGCTCCATGTTGCAACAACAGAGTGTTCCTACCAAGTTTTGGGCAGAAGCAGTCAATACATCAGTCTATCTCCTTAATAGGTCACCCACTCATGCTGTTAAGGGGAAGACTCCTGAGGAAGTTTGGTCTGGTCGCAAACCTAGGATTAGTCATTTGAAAGTTTTTGGCTCTCTTGTGTATGTTTGGATTCCAGAGGCCAAGCGCACTAAGCTGGACTCCAAGAGCTAGAAACTCATGTTCACAGGGTACAGTGGCAACCACAAGGCATATCGGCTGATTGATATAGACACTGATCGTCTTATCTTCAGTCGAGATGTTGTCTTTGATGAGGAATGAGGTCCATTTCACTCTTCTTCACCTGTTCAGCATTCAGAGGATCAACCTCTACAGGCTCTGATATGAGTGTCCGACTTCCGTTAGGTCCACCTGATGGGAGGGATGACGAAGACCTAGTCTTTGATGATGCTCAACCTGAGTTTCCTCCAGATGATAATGAACATCCCCCTGCTGAACCTATTCCAGATTCACAACCATATCCAGCTCCTCCTGTTACTCTGATGTTGGCACTTCTACTCTCCGGCCAAAATGGTGGGCTAAGACTATCAGTGATCTTCGTGCTGATGAGCTCATTGAGGGTAGATCATCCAGAAACAAGAGCAAACAACAGTCTACAGTGAATTTTGCTCTCATGGCCAACATCCACAGTGTTTATGAGCCTCAGACATATTCAGAGGCAAAAGGGATACCTGAGTGGGAAAAGGCGATGGAATCAGAATACCAGAGTCTTCAGAAGAATCACACTTGGGTCCTTTCCAATCTTCCTCCAGGGAAGAAGCCCATTAGCTGCAAATGGGTGTACAAGGTGAAGTACAAAGCTGACGGAACCCTTGACAAGTACAAAGCTCGTCTGGTTGCACGGGGGTTCTCACAGAAAGAAGGCATTGACTATGAGGAGACCTTTGCTCCTACAGCCAAAATGAGTACCATACGGCTCGTCCTTGCCTTAGCAGCCCAATTTGGTTGGAAGGTCCATCAGATGGATGTAAAGAGTGCTTTCCTCAACGGTGAGTTGAAGGAGGAAGTATACATGACGCGCCTCCAGGTTTCAAAGTTGCTGGTCAAGAACAGAAGGTGTGCAGATTGGTCAAAGCACTCTATGGCCTGAAACAGGCTCCTCGGGCTTGGTACATTAAGATTGACACGTACCTCATAGATCATGGCTTTCAAAGGAGTCCATCTGACTCGAACCTGTATGTCAAGAATACTGGTAATGAGATCTTGCTTGTTGTTGTCTACGTGGATGACTTGATCATTACTGGCAGTTCGGCACATTTGATCACTGAGATCAAACAGGACTTGTGCAAAACTTTTGACATGACAGACTTGGGCCTCCTGCATTATTGTTTAGGTGTTGAGGTTTGGTAGACAGAGAGCAGCATTTTCATCTCCCAGTCCAAATATGCTCGAAGTCTTCTGGATAAGTTCTGAATGCAGGATTGCAAACCTGCCTCCACACCCATGGAAAAAGGGCTTAAGTTGTCAGCTAAGTCCGATTCACCTGTGGTAGACGAAACATTGTTTAGGCAACTAGTAGGCAACCTCATCTATCTCGCTGCTACTAGACCTGACTTGAGTTTTGCAGTGAGCTACATATCACGCTTCATGACAGCCCCTAAGGCTGATCATTGGGTAGCAGTGAAGCGTGTGCTGCGTTATGTGAAGGGCACTCCTGATTTTGGACTCTTGTACACTCGGAGTCACGATCCTAAACTCAGTGGGTTCATAGATTCAGATTGGGCAGGTTCAGTTGATGACAGGAAATCAACATCTGGGTATGTGTTCAGTTTGGGATCTGTGCAATCACATGGACTAGTAAGAAAGCAGGCAGTGGCTCTCTCCTTGACAAAAGCAGAGTATCGGGGAGCAGTAAAAGCAGCATGTGAAGCAGTTTGGCTTTGCCGGATGCTTGCAGATATGCAAATATCTTAGGCAGGTCCGACTCCCTTGTTCTGTGATAATCAGGGAGTTCTCAAACTTGCCAAGAATTCGGTCTTCCATGAGCGAACCAAGCATGTGGAAACTCACTGTCATTTCATTCGAAAGCTGGTTGAAGACGGATCAGTTCAGTTGCTGTATGTTCCGACAGAGGATCAAACAGCAGACATTCTCACCAAGTCGCTCAGTACAGATAAGTTTGTAAAATTTAGGGGGCATCTTGGTGTAGTAGATAGATTGAGCATTAAGGGAGGGTATTAAAATAATGTTTATTATTTATTAATGCTCAATATTGTAAAATATTGTAAAATATCCTGATAAGATCGTCCTTGTTGTCCGAGATCTTATCTAAAGTTTCTTTTAGAAACTTCCTGCTTTTCCTGAAGATAAGATCGTCTCCGATCTTATCCTTCCGGCTTGTTGTAAATCCTGTATAGTATTTATTGAGCACGTTGCTCCTGTTAATAACATCGAATTAATTTACCAATTACCTGTGTAATAGGAGATACTACAATAGAGAAATAAAGAAATTGTGGGAACCTGCCCGATCACCTGAAGGAAAAACAACCTCCAACATCTTAAGCATCCACAACAGTTCCAAGTCTAAGGAACAAGGAAATAGTAATATGGATAGAGATTTCAACGATCGTATGGGCCAATTTATGGCCGAACAAAGGACTACCCAACAAAAGATGACAAAAATGTTGGACACATTAGCACAAATCGTGATAAAAACTAACAAGATCAACCAAATGGGAAATAATGGAGGAAGCGAGGAAGATTCAAGCAATAATAGAACCCCAAATCGCCATGTTCCTACAACCAATTCTGGACCTATGATTCCTATCTTACCACCTAGAATTGATCAACAAGAAGGAAATGAACTGACATTGGTAGAATTACAAGATCAATTCCACCAAGATTCGTTAGATAGAGGATTGCAAATGCATATGTCCTCAAAAAGACTATATGGACATAAGGATGAAGCAGCTACCTAATAGGGGAAATAGAGACCATAATAATGACTTAAGAAGGAAAATTGGGAAGCTTAACTTACCATACTTTGACGGTTTAGGAAAGATCACAACACGATCATGGGTCCAAAAGGTTGATACGTACTTCCAACTCAATCCCATGCCAGAGAATGAAGCAATCAAGTATACCGCCTTACATTTGGACGGGTTGGTGCATGAATGGTGGTACCATGGAATGGTTACCTTAGGCCATGATCAAATCACTTCATACGTGGAATTAACAGAGAAGCTCATAGAGAGGTTCGACAATATGGACCCTGAGCTCCACTTCAAGGAGTTGGCACAATTAAAGCAAGATGGGAACATTGACGAATACATTGCAAACTTCCAAAGGCTTTCGGTGTTGGTCATTGACATCTCAGAGAAAAGATTGGTTGTCTTATTCATGGATGGCCTAATGGATCCTTTAAGGGGTTGGGTCAAAGCCCTCAACCCTACTAATACACTTCAAAAAGCCATTAAGAAGGCTAGAGATATGGATTCTAGTGCTACAAAGAACAAGATAACATCTAAAGGGTCCTCATTCCAAAAGGACAAAACAAAACCACCTATCTCTAGGGAGTGGCCAAGAACAAGACTGGATGAAGAAATTAGGTAGGAGTTGAGAAGGAAGAAACTTTGCTATACTTGCAAAGAACCTTGGGCATTGGGACATAGATGCCTAGGGAAAGGAAAGGTCCATTACATAGAAGCCATACCCGATAGTGAGGAAGAGGATAAATTTGATGTAAGTAGCGAGCAAAATGAAGTAAAGGAAGAGCCACCAAAGGTGGAAGTACCTACAGCTAAAGAAAGGAAGGATGGTATAATTGCCACCATGACATGAACTCCAAGATTCAATTCCTTTAGAGTTCGTGGGGTATTGCAAGGGAAAAAGATAATGGTGTTGATTGATAACAGAGCTACTCAAAACTTTATTGATTCAGCATTAGTAGCCAAAAGAGGACTCAGAGCGGTTGAGCATGAAGGATTTAGTGTGATGGTGGCAAATGGCTACCAAATATCTTGTTGAACCAAGGTATTGAAATTGAAGATTACAATTGGTGACTACATCGTTAGCGATGGATTTTATGTTGTAGAGTTGGGGGAGACTAATGCAATACTTGGAATTCAATGGATGATGTCCATTGGCAAGTATTCACAAAACTTTCAAATTGTGGAATTTAAAGTCAAAGCGGATTTGTAAGAAGGTGGTATTCAATGGACTATCTGATGGAGCCCCCTGACTTGTTTCAGCCAAAAAGGTGGAAAGCATATTTAGGCATGGAGATATATTTTTGGCTGCACAATGTCTTGCCCTTCCCAAATCATCAAGCAACAAGCCTAAGCGACACCATGATGATTAACAATCCATCTTGGACAAGCATAGTCTCATTTTTGGGGATATTGCACTAGGAAGACCCCCTCATAGGGGATTTGAACACACTATTGAATTGGAAGAAGGTGCTAAGCCCGTTATAACCACACCATATAGGCATCCCAAAAGATTCAAGGATGAAATAAAGAAGTGCATCAAGGAGCTGCTAGAAATGGGTCATATAAGACCTAGTTCTAGTCCATTCACATCTTCTGTGGTGCTAGTCAAGAAAAAGGATGGAACCTTATGAATGTGCATTGACTATAGAGCACTCAATACGAAGACAATAAAAAATCGCTACCCCATACCCAGGATTGATGAGTTGATAGATGAGCTTCATGGTGCTGTATACTTTTCTAAGATTGACTTATGTTCAGGGTACCACCAAATAAGAGTAAGAGAAGAGGATGTGCATAAGATGGCTTTTCATTGTCACTATGGTCACTATGAATTTTTGATTATGCCTTTTGGCTTAACCAATGAACTCACCACCTTTCAATCTTGCATGAATCACATATTCAGGAAGTAGTTACGGAAGTTTTTGTTGTTGTTCTTTGATGATATACTCATTTATAGCAAGACATGAGAAGATCACTCGAAGCACTTGGATGAAGTATTGGGGATCATGGAAGCAGAGTTGTTATATGCCAAAATCTCTAAGTGTGAATTTGGTATGACCAAAATCTTATACTTGGGGCACATTATTAGTGCTAAGGCAGTACAAGTACACCAAGAAAAGATCCAAGCCATCCTAGATTGCCCCCCACCAAAGACCCTCATTGAATTATGTGGCTTCTATGGGCTATGTGGTTATTATAGAAGATTTGTAATAGGGTTTCCCAACTTTGAGCTCCCTTAACAAGCCTCACCAAGAAAGGAGCATTCAAATGGTCTGATAATGCACAACAAGTGTTTGATAAATTGAAGGAGAGCATGAGTAGTTGCCCAGTCCTTGCCCTACCTGATTTTAACCAACCCTTCGTGCTAGAGTGTGATGCATCGGGAGAAGGGATTGGTGGAGTATTAATGCAAAATGAACACCCTATTGCCTTCGAAAGTAGGAAGTTGAAAGATAGTGAAAGACTATACTCCACATATGACAACAAAATGCTTGCTATAATGCATGTATTAGCTAAATTTTGACAATACTTGGTTGGTGGAAAATTTGTTGTGAGGACAAATGATAATAGCTTGAAGTATTTCTTGGAGCAAATGGATCAGAACAAATGACAACAAAAATAGGTTAGCAAAATCCAAGCTTACACTTTTGATATTAAATACATTAAGGGGAAAAGAAACATAGTGGCCGATGCCCTATCTTGAAAACCCACTATTTGCTCACTATCCGAAGTCTCGACTGATTGGAAGGCACAATTAATAGTAGAGTATGTAAAGAATACTTTTGCAAACAAACTATTGGAGGGAAAAGTACAAGATGACCAATACAAGGTAATAGATAACATCATCTATTACAAGGATCAGGTCTACTTAGTTCCATAATCAAAACTAAAAGAAAGAATCTTGAAGGCCATTTACAAGACCCCATTGGCAGACAACCTTGGGTACTTTAAGACTTACAAGCAAGTCAGGGTGAGGTTCACTTGGAAAGACCTTAAGGATGATGTCCTTCAATTTGTGAGGGAATGCACTATATGTCAGCAAAACACTACAGGACATACCTACCCTGCTGGATTGTTACAACCCCTTCCCATTCTGGATCAAAAATGGGAAAGCATTTCAATGGACTTTATCATTGGGCTCCCAAAAGTCCATGTCAAAGATTGTATTATGGTTGTAGATCGATTAACCAAGTGTGCCCACTTTTTCACCATCTCTTTCGAGTATAAAGCACCCCAAGTTGCCAAACTATTCATCAAAGAAGTATTTAGACTCGATGGGCTTCCCAAAAACATAGTAAGTGACCGTGATAGTAGATTTCTAAGCATCTTTTGGATAGAACTATTCAAGCTATCAGGCACAGAGTTGACCCCAAGTACCAGCTATCACCCACAAATAGATGGGAAAACTAAAATTGTGGATAAATGGGTTGAAGGCTACTTGCGTAACTATGTTGTGGGACAACAAAAGGCATGGATTAAGTTGCTTCATTTGGGAGAATATTGCTACAATACCACTTACCACATGTCAATTGGTATGACACCATTGAAAGCCTTGTATGGGTATGATGTAATGTCTGTCCTTCTTAGACATGTCCTTTGGAAAAAGTAAGGCACCCAAGGAGAAAGAGTGGGTCCAAGAATGCCAAGATATCCTTAAATCCCTTAAGGATAATTTACACCATGCCTAAAACCAACAAAAGATCTACACGGATAAGCATAGGATTGAGTGAAGTTTTGAGGTTGGCAATTTGGTCTACCTCCACCTACAACCATATTGACAATCATCCTTGAAGAGAAGTGGTGCCGAAAAGCTAAAACCCCGGTTCTGTGGGCTTTACAAGGTGATCAAACAAATAGGAGAGGTGGCATATGAATTGGAACTCCCAGAAAACAGTAGAATGCATAACAAATTCCATTTATCATGCCTTAAGAAGGCATTAGGACAGAAAATTACACCCTGCACTGAACTTCCACCCTTAAATGAAGAAGGTAAGTTGGTTTTGATTCTTGACAAGCTGATAGATAGAAGAGAAAGAAGGTTAAGAAATAGGGACATTAAGGAGTACCTAATCCAATGGAAAGGTTTACCTATGGAAGATTCTACATGGGAGAATGACATGTCCTCCAATATCACAATCTATGAATGCTTGCGGGCAAGCATTTTCAAGGAGGGGAGATTGTGACATCCCTCCGAATTCGATGAGACTTATGCTAAAAAAAACATCTACACAACAGCTCATGGTATAATTAATTGCTAATAAGAAATCAGAGAAGGACCACTTCCCTAAACATGGCGGACAAATCATAATAAATGCAGCAATTTCTCCCAAGGAAAATCAGCGATGGCTATAAGGGATAATATTAATAACATTCATTATCCCTTAAAGAGATTAAGGAAGACAATGTTAAGATATGACAATATTAATTAAAACTAACAAGGAGACATGTCTCTTAATCGAAGGCATTCCTTGAAGAGGTGTAACTCTTGGCCAGTGTGGGGATAAAAAGGAGGGTCAAATGACAAAAGGCATCGATTGAAACTGAAGTATTAATATTCTAAACAAGCTGATCAAGTCGCTCCTAGGGAGCAATTGGTTAGCAATTCAGGCTGTATATTGATCAGAAGAAATCAGACACCCAGCCCTCCATAATTTCTCAAGATTTAAGGGATAATTATAGCAGAGACAGTGAATAAGATAGGCACCAATCTGCCTGACTTGCATATGCATGTAACTAATTGGAGAATTAAGAAACAACATTCATTTTATGGCGTCTAAGCTGTATCTTTAAACAAACATAATTGCAGATTATATATATTGTAACTTATAAAGGATATTTCACTTACTCCTATTTACATATCTTCAATTACCATTAATAAATAAGTCTAATAATTGAGTCCATTAGCCTTGAAAATTACTCTTAAAGTATATCATTTTAAATTATTGGTCCTAGGCCCTTTTTAATATCTTTACTTAGAAGATTAAAGGCAAAAGTCATAATAATTCTATAAGGGGACATCACAAGTGGTATGAGACCTGGTCAAACCTGCCAGCCTGTGAAGGTGGATGAGTTGCATACCTGATATGAGCCAAATGTGTTGCAGACCTGATATGAGCCAACACAGTCATTCTATCCACCATACATTGCAAGCTTTGGTCAATGGAGTGAGCACATACATATAAGAAACCTCCCTAGACGCTGTCACAGCAAGAAACAGCATAACAACCCAAAATAAGCATGAATCAGAACTCTGTAGCAGCAGACCTAGGCTTCAACAAACCCAGAAATGACACGACTCCCAAGAAGGGTTAGTAGGCTCTAAAAATCATTGCTTCACCAAAGAATGCAAGTAAACACTAGAAATGGGGTGCCCAAACATGAGGAATCCAATAAGCAAATACCCAGATTGGTAGACCAAGCGTGCATGGAGTTACAAATAGTTTACACTTTCAAACCCTGGCAAAAGATAATTTCCAAAATTCTGGAAAAGGAATCAGACCATTGAAAAAGCTCCAGAATCACCACCAATCACCACCAAAATGAAGCCAATAATCATACACACCCAAAACTCCAAAATCACATTAAAATACCAAAAAGATCTTCATTATTCATTCCCAAAATGAAGAAAAATCAAGAACTCTATAAGCACAATGATGATCCCTGAAGTAGAACCACAACAACCAGCTAGGATGGATCTCTCACCACTGAAACCAGCGCTAGAAATGAGGGATTTTGTCCTCAATCCTCAACATTCACAATTTGGAAACAATCCAGCAATCTGTTTATGTTGTCAAAATCGTCCATATCTCCAAATGAGAGCTCTAAATGAATAAATAGAGAAAGGGGGAGAAATTAGGGCAACATTATTTTAAGTTCTCCTTTACCTCCAAAAAACCAACGTTCTTTTTCAAGCTCTCCAATAAAATATTTTAACATAACCTTATTTCATTTTTAAATGATATGAAATTTCCCCAAGGGGGTCGTCCACCTCTTGAGGCATAAATTAAGCCTCAACTTTATAAACTAAAACTATATTAAAGATGTCCACTAAAAGTCTAATGGCCCCTCTTTTAAAACAGCGTTGTACAACTAGGCCAAGGGGGTCCTTTTTATAACCTTAGCTTATATCCACTTTTTATTAAAAAGCAATTTAAATACTTTAGGAATGTATTAACCAATAATAATTCAGACTATGGATAAACTCACCCCTTGCCAAGAATGGTAACTTTGCACTACACTGTTGCCAGGACTAGTTACTGGAAATAGACTTACTATAAATAGCAACTAGTAAGAATAGCAAGAACTCCTAAACAACAAACTAGCACAAAACATTAGAGCTCACTTGACAACTGCCACACACTGCTCAAACAGGAAACCCTGCACTGCATTGCTGCGAGGACCAATTACTAAATATAGTACTTACTAAAAATCAGGGAAACCCAGAGACGTGCCCCTACCTAAAATGACCTGTCGTTGCCCCGAGACGTCCTAGGAACAGGGGGATGGCTTAGGGACGCTCCCTTGGCGTCCCCTTTTTTGCCCAAAATCCAGGAAACATCTCATAAATGAGGGACCAGTTAGTATGAAAAAGGGGGATGGCTGACCGTCCCCGGGATGGCCAGGGGACGCCTAGACATCCCTCAACCGTCCAGGGGATGATCGGCCATGCCCCGTGTCTCTGTGTGTTTCAAAAAAAAAAAAAAAAACACAAAAAGCCTTGATTTCGTGGCTTGTGGTGGGCCTCAATCTTTTATGGTACCTTTATGAGGAAAAACACTCTTGTTTCACTTCATTTGTGCATTTGTTTGTGAAGGGAAAAAGGAGCAGCCAAGGGTTTGTAAAGGCAACCATTGAAGGAGGGCGAGCAGCTGGTTAAAGGAGAAGAGCTTGAATCTAGTGCACTTGGGGCTGCAAATCCATCAAGAGGTATGCATTTTTTTTCTCGTTTTTTTGCAAAATTTCAAGCATACAATGTCTGATATTTTTTTTTTGCATCTTTCAATATAAACTAAAATTCAAAAAAAAAACAAAATGAGCAGCAGTGCCAATGGGAATGAAAGTGAAAATGAAGTGCAAAATAGAAGAGAAAGTGGTGAGGGTGTTAGTGGAGAGCAACCAAACCCATATAAATGCGAGTCAACAATCATGGAACCATATGCAAAAGCCCCTTTAAACAATAAAAACCCTTTCCTTCAATATGTTACACTTGTGGGCCAAAGACAAAAATATTCAAGGGGGAGTAGGGTGTGGAATTGCCATGTTTGCCATAAAGATTTTAGGGGCAGCTACACAAGGGTAAGGTCTCATTTTTTGGGTGAGGTGGGCCATGGAGTTAGAATATGTCTTGAGTTAAAAGAGCATGAAACAATAGAGTGCCAAAGATTGCAAATGGAGGTGGATGGGGTTCAATGTGGGTCATCTTCTTTTCCAAGTGTGCAATCAACTATGCCTATACCTTGCATGGTTGGTAGTAGTGAAGTTGACACAAGACGAAAGAGGAAGGTGAGTGGTAGTGGGAAGGGAGCTACAGTTGAGTCTATGTTTAATAACCAAGCATGAGAAGCCACAAAATCTCTCTAATGTCCCCATTTTCAATGTCCTCTTTTGGATCAGTTTGGTTTTGACACTTGTTATTTTTAGTAAGTGCTATATTTAGTAATTGGTTTGTTTGACAAAGTAGTGTAGGGTTTCTTGCTCGGGCAATGAGTGGAGGTTGTCCGATGAGCTTTAATGTCTTGTGCAAATACTTTTTTTTTGGGTTTTTCGGTGTTTCTGACATGACTTTCTATTTTTAGCTAGGCCATTATGGTGCTCATTATCGATAGTGGGTCTTCGTGCAACATCAAAATTTCTCCAGTTCGAGCCTTTGGGGTGTCACTTGCTATTTTTAGTACTTAGTAAAAATAGTAAGTCAATTTCGAGTAACTGGACTTGGTCAAGCTAATCACCGCATCACAAATGCAGTTGATATAAAGTTACTTATGTTAAATCATTTTAATATTTGATTTGTGCTTCAAAAAAAGGTCTATTATAAAGTGACTTTATATTTTATTGTTTAGGGTCAAAGGGGGACATGAAAAGTACCATGGGTGCCTAGTGTGATGACTTAAAGTCGTTTTAGAAGGCAACAATTTTTTTTTTTGAATACTGAATAAGCCTTGGGCGTCCAAGCTAAAGTTGGAGCCAAAAAATTAAAATAAAATCAAATTAAAGTTATTTTGGCATGGATTTGAAGTGGTTTTAGGGTTGCTTCATGCTTGGAAGCCCTAATTTGATGTTGAAGCTTTTAAAAGCTCATTTTGAAGCCTCATTTTTACATGGATGTTTGACGACTTATAGAGGTGCTGCTGGTGTGATCCCAGAGGACTGAGAAAACAGATTTGAGGATGAAAACCCTTGTTTTCTAAGACCGGTTTCGGTAGTGAGAGCCCTGATCAAGCTGGTGAAGGGGTGATTTCATTCAGAGGTCGCCATTAGAGCATCAAAGTGCAGGTTACAACCATAAAGGGTGAAGGTTTTCAACCATTTTTGATGTGAGTTTTGTTTGTTTTGGCTAGTAATATCTTGGTATCGATTTAGTTGAAGTTGAGATGCATTTTGATGATGAAATTCATGATTTCTGGGTACTTTTAGTCTAGACTTGAGCTTGAAGATTTGTTCATAACTTCGAAGAGAATTGAGTGTTCCGAATGGGTATTGTTTCTTTTGAAAACATTCACCAAGGCGTCCCTATCAAGCTTTAGTTTGCAATTTTAGAAGCTGTCCAAAATTTACTAGATCAGTTCGCCTTGGATGCTAGGTGCCCCTTTCCTAGGTGTTTTCCCTAAGGTTGGACGAATCTTTCTATGTTGAAGGTTCAGTTTTATAGAGCTTTGGTGGACGTCTTTGATAGCAGCTTGGCAACGAGCTTGGGGACCTTACCTCCATGTGAGCTCGGACGTGGGTTTGAAGAAGATATGTTCAGTAGTTAAGGAGTTTGTGACTGGTTTGATTACATTATTTTGAGTTCCTCTATAGCTCTTAGGAAGATTTCAATACTGCTGTTATAGTTCATTTCCAATTTGAGTTTGGAGGTCTGTTCATTGGAGAAGGATGTGTCAAGAGGGAGTCCATTAACTACTTCAAGGAGATTGTTTCCAGTTCTGATAATACTTATTTCTGAGTGAGAAAATGCTCTACAATGGTCTGCAAAATTTTTGTTATTTAAATTGATTATTGGAAGCTTTGAAATGTTATCTATCCTAGTTCTTTGCATTCTATTTAATGCTCATTACTTTATATGTTCATGCAAAGTCAAAACCACGTATGGCACATGAAACTCTATATATTTAAAAACTCCAAACAAACCTATTTGCAAATAAAAAAAAAAGTTTAGAGAGCAAACAAAAAAAAGAGGGAAAAAATTATTTGGGGGTTGTTCATTACAATCTTCCATTGCCAAATTCTTTTTTGCCCATGCCATTCCATTTCATGTGGCCCGTTCCTCTTATTTCAAACAAATGGTTAAATATATAGCCACTATTGGTCCTTCATTCATACCGCTTGGGGATCATAAGCTACACACCACCCTCCTAGACAGAGAGCACTCCAAAGTTAATGTGCTAATGGATGATATGAGGCAAACGTGGATGAGGACAAGTTGCTCTATAGTGATGGATGGGTTGATTGATGTTAGATGTGGACCTTTCATCAATATCATAGTCACATGCCTTGCTGGTTCTTATTTTCTTAGAGCCATAGATTGTTCGGGGAAACGTAAGATGCAAATTTCAATTTTTCCATTTTGAGAGATGCCATAAAAGAGGTTGGGGCTGCTAATGTGGTGCAGGTGATCACCGTTTCAGCACGTGTGTGCAAATCGGTTGGTTTGATGGTGGAGGCTTATAAGCACATCTTTTGGACCCCATGTTGTGTTCATGCATTGAACAATGCATTGAAAGACATAGGGAAGTTGGATTGGGTGAAGCAAGTGGTGGCAGAAGCTAGAGATATTTAAATGTTCATTTGCAATCACCACACCTCACTTGCTCTCTTCAGATCATTTTCAAAGGAGTTTCTCAAGCTTGTTTAGATAGGGAATGCCACTTCATTTTGTTTCACTTCCAATTTTTCAAATTTTGAAACTTCAAACATTTCAATTTGTATTCTAAATTTGATTTTGTTTTAATGAATCATTGAATCAATGAATATAGATACACCACATACTTCATCTTGTTGGAGAGGATGCTTGAGGTGCATGAGCCTCTTCAACTGATGATGGTTAATTTAGAGTGGACTAGATGGCTCAATTCAAGTTCTACTCAAGGAAAAGCCATTGAACAAAAGATCCTCGATGATGATTGGTGGCCCAATTTGAGGTAAGGCATTAGATTGCTGATTTTCATATTAAATTTCTAATTTTAATAGTTTATTTTATTGTCCAATGTTCCAACTTTTGAAGTTTCTAACATGTCAATTAATTCTTTTGACCTTTTTGTTTGCATTCTGCAGAGATATTTGCTCCTTCATCTCGCATATTGTAGATGTCATCCGATATGTTGATACAGTCTCTCTTAGTCTTGGAGATATATATTAGACATTTGACAGTATGCTTGCGAAGATCAAGCAAACAATTTTGGCAAAGGATCCCACTTTGGATTTATATGAGTCACACATTTGGCCCATTGTGATGCGGAGGTGGAACACAATGAACACCCTACTTCATATGACTGCCTTTGCTCTAAATCTCAAATGGTATGCACCAAGGAATGGTAGGGTGCCTCCATGTGATGACCTAGAGGTTTTAGATGGGTTAACACGGGCCATTGATAAGATGTATTCAACAAAGCAAGCTTCAGTACTTCAGACACAATTCTTTGACTTCGCAAATCTTTGTGGCCCAACTTTGAGTAAACCACATGTGAGGTTGGATAGAGCTATATTAGTCAAACAAACCCTTTTAGGTGGTGGACATGGCATGGGAGGGATACATCACAGTTGAGACACTTGTTACTCACCTTCTTGCACAGGTTGCTAGTTCCTCTGCTATAGAGAGGAATTGGTCTACAGATAGCTTTATCCTCCCCCTCAAGAGGAATAGACTTACCTCTAGATGAGCAGAGAAGCTAGTGGTTGTGCATAGTGCTCTTTGGCTTCAAGATTTTCAGGCTCCAAAGAATCGATAGACTCCAACTCTATGGTGGGATATTGATCCCTAGGATGTGGCCCAGGTTGATGAGGAGGAAACAGTAGAGGGTTTGCTTGGGATTCCGTTGGTTGAGGTTGAGGTGGACCATCGTAGTGGCAGTTACTCAGAGGATGACTCTGATTTTGATGCGGTTATGGGAGATGTAGATTAGGGGCAACAATGCTACTACTCTTTGTTTATTGCATTTTGATTTTCATATCATGATTCATAATGTAAAACTTTAAACTTTAAAACTATATGGCAGCAATGTAGCCTTTGGGAATTTTGATATAAGTTTATAAATTATAGCTTGGAGGTTGTTTCATGATTTATGTATGTTAATTTTGAATTTTGAATGCATATTGAATATTGACAAATAATGTTGAACAAAAATGTTATATGTTAAGGTTCTATAATGTATATTATGCATGCCTTATCCATGTTTTCATATGAATATTTAATATTCCCCTATATATTTTAAATTTTCCTTATATTTTATATAGCCGTCCCCTTGCTGTCCTGAAATTTGGCCTCAAAATCTAGAAACTTGGGGACTCATCCCGCCGTACCCTGCCGTCCTCGTTTCATAAGCTTGGGGTAACACTGCTAAAAATACTAAGTGAGTGAAAACCAAACTAGCCCAAATAAGGACAATGAAAATGGGGACATTACAGTCCTCCCTTCTCAAAGATTACTTTGTCCTCAAGCAATGCCATCACAACTCCAAAAACAACAAACTGATCCACCTTAAAACCAAGTAAGATCCTAGTGTTCGAAGTCAACTTAGGAGATTTGTAGCACCATCTACTCAAAGCATTGTCTTGCGAGGTACCGACTCAAGAGACCTCTTGAGGACCTCCTGTAAGAAGAGTAATCAAATACCACGTTAATGTGATCAACTCCTCAAAGAAATGCTCATCGAGAGAACCAAACTGATGTGCCACAAGAGTAAACTCTAGAAAGTTATCATTGGCTCTCTCATTCCATACGATTACTGAACTACAAAACAATATGATCCCAGGGTTCCAAGTTAGTCTCAAAAAGGAAACACCATGCTGACGTTGCGCCACTCTAATCATAACTAACTGTTCGTCATGCCCATACTGCACTTTCTTGTAAGGGCTGAAACCTATACCATGAAGCATCTCTCATTGAAGCATCCTTGTAATGTCCAGAACTACAATCCCTGTCCCTAACATGATCCTGGGCAATTGGAAGAAATATCTGCTCAACCCAAAACCATACTCCTCAATATACCTCGTCAAGGTGTCATATAAAGTCATAACTGCAGATGCGAACTCCAATCTTCTTGCAAAAAGGGAAGTAATCATATGCAAGAGTTCTACAAACTCACCAACATAACACCATATGGATCTAACATGTCTCCTCTGTACTAATCTGATACAACCATGAAGACTAGCAAAAACGCTTACTGTTCCAACTCCAAAGGTCACAGAATGACGAACCAAAGCATGTAGAAGTTCCCTGTCCTAAATCCACACCAAGGGTAAACTATCAAAGTTTACATCACAAACCTTCATAAGATGAACTGTCTAAGTTAGGAAGGTCTGAAGTAAACAATAATGTCTGCTATTCAAAACTGAAATCAGTGAAGTGCAATATGATTTTAGTGCTCTATGCAAAGGACAACAACATCACCAAAATAATTTAGTAGTGGCTGGGAAATACCTCCAAGCAATCTCCAACTGAAAATTATTACTTCTTGGACAAAGAAGAGAGTGCCAACTCCCTTGAATGAGAGCAAACCAAAAAGTGAAGTGACTTACCTGTAACCTAAGTCACAAGGTTCGAATTCGAATTCGAGTTCGGCAACATTGAAATTCGGATGAAGTTCGACAAGGAAAAAATTCAAAAAGTAAAAAATTCGGATTAAATTCGCCTTATGTAATTTTTATTTTTATTTTTATAAATATAAGTAATATATCCACAAAATTGTCTAAAGGAAATTAAATAATATTACTAATATATAAAAACTAGTAAATATTATATATACTAAAATATATATAATGCAAAATATTTTCTTATATATAAATATAATATATTTTTTCTCATATATATAATAAATAATATATATACCTTATAAGTAAAAATAATTTATTACATATAAAATTATATTAAATATATTTCAAAACACAATATAAAGGTAGCAGAGTTATATCCGAAATGCTTGTCGCGGAGCAATCTAATTGCAAATAAAGATTTATGATGTTCCAAGCTACCGAGGATCTCCTCGTGGGATCGAGGCTACACCCAGCCCGTGAAGAATAGATAGTCCAAGTGTGACGTAGGCATTGGTGGTATTGCGCGAACCATTGCAAGAACTCCCGTGCCCACACATATTGCCTGCTGTGCGGAAACAAAGGAAATTCAAGGGATATTATGGTTGCGGGGACCCGATGAAGTAGCGGATATACGTGAAGGTCACTGGCACCCGCAGAGAAATTGCCTGCAATCGATGGAAAACTCAGTGCTTGCGTTTTGATGACCCTTTGGCGCACAATAGGAGACGACACGTCAGTGGATGAAATACGGCGAATTTCAACGAATTTAAAACAAAACTTTCAGATTCGGTGAAATTCGAACTTCATGCTTGAAGTTCGCCGAACCTTGTGACACAGCCTGTAACCCCAAAACAAGCTCATCATTGAAATTTCGATCTATTCTTTGCCAAGTAATACTCCCAAGAGTAACTATTTGTTCATTACTCCCATCCTTACTTAAAATCTCTCTCCAATCCATTTGGGGATTAGCAAATAGAATTACCAAATGGCTGGCAAAGAAAGGAACAACATCAATAATTCTGAAATTTTCATCCTTATACCTCCAAAGATCCTCCAATCGCAACATGTTCTCAATTAACTTCATCAATCCTTGTTGAGGATCGCAACATGCTTAGAAAGGTGCACAACACATGTCCAAGTGCCATCCAAATCACAATTCACATCAAAGGAATTTGTGACTTCTTTGTTAAACCCATGTAGCCCATCCATGAAAGCTCCAACAACTTTCCTTGTTGCTATTTTGCAACTTCCAACAAGCTCAACAACATTATTTGAAAACTTTTCAATTTCAGAAATGTAGAAGTTTCCATGAATCAATTCATCCCATGAAGATACTACGTCTCCTAATGTCACAACACTCCTTATGCAATCTTCTTTTGTCTTCTCCACACATTTCATGTCTGGTGGTCTCCCAAGTGGGTAAACTATCACCTCACAATGTGAACTTAAATCAAAACCACATTGAAAACCACACTCCAACTCTAGTTCTGAATTTTCTCCTAAATCCCATACCTTACTATTTTTGCTCAATGCAATGTTGCAACCAAGAGTAGTCCCATCATTCAACTCAAAGAGTGGATTGCCATATGCCATATCAACACCCATCTCAAACAATTGATTATCAACAATCACCACAAATTGATTCTTCCAATCATGTTCATGCGAAGAAAGTGAATTGCTGCTATGATGAATACTATAATTAAAACCTTCATACCTGTCACTAATGACTCCAAGGCTGTCGCAAATCACTTGAGCCTTTCCATTATCATTTTCAGTAGTAAATTGTGGATCCAAATCATCAAAGTCACTAAACCTCTACTCAAAGTCAGCTTCACGTGTTGACGAATTAGATTTGTTTTCAAGAAATAAATCAACATCATCAATGCCATCTTCCATGCATGCATTGTGCTCTAAAATCAGAACATCATCACAATCAAAAGGAAATTTATTTCATGTAGGATCCTCATCATACTTTGGAGTCAATACACTCGGATCCCATGTGTTAAAATGCTGATTGCTTTGTTTAGAGAATATGTGTTATTTGTGCTCCTCTTGTGATGTCGTCTCTCTGAATAAGTTACTGTCCAACTCACCAATACTAATGTCAACATAGGTATCTCTCTCCATAAGCTTGGTCTGGTAGTCTAACCAGAAGCCACCTTTGTCACCATCACTATAATGAGATAAAGAATCATCATGTGTAGCTGTTTGAAAAACTTCATCCATTTTTCCTTCAACAAGCCCATCATTTGAAGATGTATTAATGATCTCAATGATGCCAACCTTGGTAGTAGTGTCTACAACTTTACTGGATAGCTCTAAAGGAGTATTCAAGGTTGCAGTATTGTGAATCTCATTGCACACATCCTCAATATGTATAGTTACATGCACTTCCAAGGAGTCAACTTGGGGTTTTGTCAAACACTCGTCATGAGGCAAGGCATTCTTGTCATCAACAACTTTTGATTTGAACTCCTCTTTTTGTAAGTCTTTCTTTGGATCAACTGTCATCTTAGCAAAATATGATATCAACTTTTGCCTAGATTGGTCAACCACTTGTTGTGCTAACGCTTTCACACTTGATGTTATCATCCATCCATCTTCACACACACAATATTGCAAAATTGATAAAAGCAGTTGAGGAATGTTGTCACTCTCATCTATGATTATTTGTCATGTCCCCTTCTAGTTGACATCTCTCAGAGCACAGGATTAGCCTATTATGCGACCCTCGTAGGCTGATAGGTTGGATAGAGGGTCATGTTGGAGCTTGGCTCAGCTTCAGTTGGCAGTTCTTGATCAGTTGGCTTTCGTTCGGGCTCGTTCGGACACTTCTAGCCTGAGTTGCTATTTTTAGCAGTTATTGGCACTCAGCGTGGGACCCCTGCTATTTTTAGTAGTATGGATGGATTACGTGCAGAATCACTTCTTCAGTCAACAGCTTCAGACGGCTCGAGCATCGGGTGAATATTGAGCGAGATATTAATATTTAATTGATTTAATTAAATATTAATTGTGGGAGCATTATAATATAAAGTTATAACTTAAGTGATTTCAGTGAAGGGGTCGCCCATCATCAGAAAGGGGCCATTTGACGATTATATTTTATAATTAAAAATTGTTGGGAGACTATTGAAAGATTAAAATTAAAAGTTCGAATTATTTTAATGATTTCCTATTATTGAGGAATTCGCACTTTTCATGAGTATAAGCCATTTGCTTGGAAATTCGAGCCATTATGTCTATTTGTGAATTGAAAATTGATCAAGTCTTGAGCAGAGTACAGGAACTTAGGGTTTCAGTCTCGAAACATTGGAGAACGAGCCATCTCCAGTGAGAGCGATTTAGAGGGTGTGAAATATCATCCGATTTATTGCCAGGCAGAGGGATTTCTTCATCCAGAAGAAATTACAGAGCATTCAGAGATCATTCATTGTCAGAGTTTGGTTGGGGTTTCATCCAGAAAGCTTATATCCATCAAGGCGCATCATATTTTTGGAGTGTGAACATTGATCTTAGAAGGCCGTACATTTTGTACTTGCTGTTCTGTCACAGCCGTACCAATTGCAGCAGCCATACTATCTCCTTTTCAAGCTGTCCTCAGATCTTGTGCAAATCGCCTATGCTTTGGGGTTCCAGTCTTCTCATTTGGTGGCGCCACAGCATCTGGGTTACATTACAATTGTTTTCAGAGGGAGAAGTGCAAATTTACAACAGCCGTACCATCTCAAGTTATTTATTAGCAAGCTGCAAATATCAGGTTCTCTTCAATAAAATCATTGCCTTTTTGTTTGCATGCAACTGGATCTTTATTGTAATCATCTCAGAAGATTAAATAATAGACTGTCTTTAGTATTTGCTATAAATTCTATTACTTCTGGAGTTGTATGAATTTTATCTAGATTTTATATTATTTTATTGCAAAATCGCATTCTTCATATTCTATGCAAAAACGTCAAAAAAACCAAAATCTTCAGAAAAACAAACAAAAACATCAGATTCAGTAACAGGGGGAAACTAGGGTTTCTACATTATTGTCATGTGTTGGCGTTTAAATTCGCACCTCTGGAATGCGGATTTGAAATGGACAACTATGCACAGATAAACCGCTCTTCAAATTAGGAGGGGAAGCTCCCTCTTGCTGATGGTGTTAAACTAAAACTAATTTGCCTATATTTTTGATCAGCTAAGAGCATAAGGTTTATAAAACTCAAGTGTCGTAGTGAAGATTTTCTGATTTAGAACTTCAACTACGACCAATCTACGGTAAAGACGTTTCTAATTTCTGAAGTAAACACAAAGCAAGAGAAATTAGAAATGGACAAGAATTGATTCTCTGACAAAGTGCTTAAATAAACCCTTTCCCAACATACCTCTATTTTCAATGTAAGCTGAAATTAAGATCACGTAAGCATAACACAATAGACGTACTTAGACAAACTCTCCTCTCAACATACATTTACTAACTTTCAATGCAAGCTGAAATTTAAGATCATATAAGCATAACACAATAGACGAAAACTTGAGCTGTTATATCAAGGCAAAGGAGGCTCAAGACTTTATTTCTCAAATCTCTAGAACAAAGATTACACTAGACACATGACACATGCATGGAACAATACTTGCAGCTAAAGAGGTATGCAATTTGCTCTTACACAAAGTGAACTGACACTGAATAACAACTTGCTGCATTACAGGCTCGCAATTTGCTATCACAATAACCGTTAAAGAAAACTAATGAGCAAAGGCTCTTATTTATAGGCAACCAGAGGAGTAGGGAACCCTAAAATCTCTTTGCTTTCACAACTAGGGCTTGCTCAGCAAGCAAGCTTTATTTCTAAATCTAGAAAGAAGATAACATCTAACACCTAAGAAAGCAGGAAAAACAGGAAACACCAACTATTACAATTTATCTTCTCTCTCTTCAAAGAATGGATAAGAATTGTTCCAAGAATAGAAAGAAAGAGGAAAGAAAGCTTCTAGATGATAGTTGATTTAATTCATCTTTGGAGATCTTTGTTGTCTTGATAAGATAACTCATCTACGGGTATTTTGGGAAACCAAATCCACCAAAAGTTAGAAACTGCTGCTTTATGAGGTGCATTGATACTATCTATGGCAATATTCCAATTCTCCAAGGTCTCCTTTCCTTCTGCGATCAAACTTAGAGAATCTCACTTCTTTAGCTGCTTTATGAGTTATGTTCTTGGAAAACATCACTGCTCCAAAAGATGACTCACTAATTGATAACTTGGCGGCTCTACAACTTTATGCTTCTGACACTTCTCTTGATTTCCAATAGAAGAGTATTGCACATTTTTTTTCCGATACCTTTCCTTTTTCCTCATATCACACCTTCTCGCGTTCTTCAACTGAGATGATGAAGTTTTCCGTCCATGGTGGTATTGAAAAAGTACTTATCAACCTCATTTGTTCAGATAATCATGATACAACACTTGTTTGGCTCTGAATTTGATGGGAGTGTATTCCATATTGAAAACCTTGAAGATTGCTTGTAAACTTGACTATATTCAGACAAGTTTTGAGCAACTTACTATTTTTAGAATGCTGGTTTTTCTTCCTTCAATAGACAAATTTTTGGAAATTTTTTTGAGATATGGGTTTTGCTCAAAATTTCGTTGCAAGACAACCCAGATCGTCCGTTTTTGAAAATTTTGAATTTAGACTAAAAAAGTAGCAAATCCTAATTTCTTCAATTTTCCCCCAAAACAAATGTTGGTACTTGGGTTTTCTTCAAAGTACAATTAGAAATGGACCCAATTGATCAGATTTGAAAAACACTGAGGGCTGATTGAAAAAGCAGCCAATCCTAGAATCTGAAATCTTCTTGAAAAAAGCTATGATCTGGGTTTTCTTCAGAAGATTGTTTTAAGAGGACCCGGATGATCAAATCTTGAAAACACTGAAGATTTGATTGACATGCAAAGAAAAAGCAGCTGCTGCAACTTGAAAATTCTCTTAAAAAATTGTTCAGAAAGATGAGATGAGCAGACCCAGATCACTAAAAAATTGAAAACCTTGACCTTCAAAAATTCGGTGTTCTGGATGAAAAAAAAAACATGAAAAAGCAAGGTCTTATGTTGCTGATTTGAAAATTGATGAACTTTTTGGAAAATCAGCAAGCTATGGCTCTCAAATCTTAAAAAGAAAAACATTGTTTGCTGCTCGTCTTTGCCCCCTGCAAGAAATTGTGAAGAATGAAGGACAAGATTGCCTTAAATAAGTTTGAGGATGAGAAAATCTGCTTTCTTTTGCTTTCAATCCTTCAAACCCTAGCCTTAGCTTGTGCATTGAATTTAGATGTTTTTTTTTTCTCTATGAAATTTTGACATTTTGAAAATTTCGCCAAGGCATGGCTTCTTGGGCACCAATCTCTTCTTGGGGCGCTTTTCTTCTCCATACTTTGCCATTTTCAATTTTTGCTTGAGTTTCATCCTCTGTTCAATCTCGATTTTCCGGAGCTCGGTGAACTTTGTGATCCGGCAGAATGATCCGTCAAAGAGCCTGTTTGTTTTTGAAGAGATCATTTGGAGACAACTTTGGCTAAAGAATTCATCTTGACCTCCAAAAGCTTGGGCGCCCCTGGCTTCCTTGGGCGCCCATGGCTTCCAGTGTTAGCCATTTTCTTGATATTCTTCAATTTCTGTGTTTTCCTCACCTTCAGATGATTTCGCAATTCGGTGAGCTAGATTGACCCGATCGGTTGACTGTTAGGTTCGATGGATAGCTTGTTGAATTTTGAGAAGGGTCTTTTGGAGGTGATTTTGTTTGAAAACTCATTGTAAGGCCTCAAAAGTTTGGGTGCCTATCTCCTCCTGGGGCGCCCAAGTTCACCAGACTTAACCATTTGTTTTACTTTTCAAGTTTCAAGCTTCTCCTCTCTTTCAGATGATCCTGCCATTTTGGATGATCTGGAGCTCAGATAGATTGAAAGCTAGACTCATCAGATAGCTTGAAGGATTTCGAGAGGGGTGTTCTGGGAGTTACATCACTTGAAAGGTACATCTAGGCGCTCAAAAGCTTGGGCGCCCCTGGCAAGCTGGAGTGCCCAACTTCACCAGAGTTAGCCAATTTTTCTTTACTTTCTTCTTGCTTTTGACTTTGGCTCTTGTCAGACCCTCTGTTCCGCCTATTGCATTTGGTGACTGCCAACTTTGTTTGACATGCTGGAGATCTCGTTGGAAAGCCTGATCAATCCTGAAGAAGTCATCCTGGGAGCTTCACTGGCAAAATCATCCGTTTGGGCTTCCAAAATCATTAGTGCCTTTCCCTTCTGGGGGTGCTCATTTGCTCCAGACTTAGAATATTTTTCATTAGATTTTATCTTCAAATTCAAACCTTCATTCTATACCTTAACCTCCTGGATTTCAATTGCTGATGAAGACACCCTTGCACCTGAGCACATCTAATTGTTGAGTTAGGCCCCTCAAAAAGTTGGGTGCCCTTTGCTGGAAGAGACGACATTTTCATGATTTTCATTCCGTGTTTTGGTTGAAATGCTTTGATGAAGACACCATTGTCGGTTGCGAAGCTGTGCCCTGAATTTTGGAGAGATTGAGCACATTTAGCAGCTATCTGGCCTCCATTGATGACTTCGGAGCTCCAAAAATGCTTCTGAAAAAGCAAAATAGACCCACTAGGGAAAAACTGATCTTTTGAGATTCTAACTGCAATAGCCTGATGTGGAAGTATTTTGAGCCAATCAAAATCAGTTTGGACCTTGGAAGACAAACTTTCTATTGTTAGAAAGTTTTGCCAGTATTTGTTTCGAAAGAAACCCAGAAAAACCCATAAAAGGATACTATTTTTAGAAAATTTCTAAAAATAGCAGTTTTCCTAAAAAGTAGGTATGAAAAATTGAGATCTGGGTTTTGTAGATTAGGTCGCTTTGAGCAGACCTAGATTTTCAGATTTTGTAAATTTCACATTTTACCCCTCATGCAAGACATGCACACCCAAATTTTGACCTTTTTGACAAATTTGTCAAGACTTTTACTCATTTCTTGAAAATAGTGTAACAAAAATTTTAATTTTGGGGTACAACATCATGATTGTTTGCATTGCAACAACAATATTACTAAAATGTGACCCCCTGATAGTTAAAAAGAAGTATTGATACATCTTCACAATAAGATCATGGCAACCAAGATCCAACATCAAGACACACAACCTAACCTTTGCAACTGTCTCAAGAATAATAACCCTCTTAGCAAAATATGGATTGCTGATTTCATCTAACTCTTGGAAATTTTCTATAATCAATTGAAACACTCTCCTTATGATGACATCATTGTATGGATTTTTTGGTGCAATTATCTATGTGATTTCATTGATGCATATGATAACTGATAGTTTGACCTTCTCATCATGGTGTTTCAAAAGTTCCCAACGAGTTTGTCAATGGATTCATTAAATTTTTTTATCATACTAGAGGGAGACTGAGTTACCTTGGATAAACATTTCTTTGCTTCTTCTAATGTGCAAAGGAGTGTCCCTTTCAACAGACGTGGTTCTTTGAGTTTTATACCTAATTGGCAAAGCTGATTAAAATCTGGTTTGCTCATTTTGTCATCCATGATTCACCACTGATAGATGACATGCAATCACTGAAAGTCTGCAACAAAATTTCATACATCAATAGGCTCTCTGGAAAAACTAGCTCTGATACCACTGTAATAACCACCCCCTAACTTTTTTTTTTGAAAATATTGTGTGCTGTTTAAAATGTCTTCCTGATTGTATTGCTTGTTTGTTTCATGTGTTTTGCATCATACACAAGAGTGCATAGGAGATAGAACACAAATAGAAAATACAATAAAGAGCTTGCTTTTTAAATAGATTCATAACAACTTATAGAAGCAATGTAAAGTATAGCATTTCCAGACTTAAAGAATTATTTTGCAGATCTGATACAAATGTGTTGCAGACTTGATATGAGCCAACACAATCATTCTATCCATCATACATTGCAAGCTTTGGTCAATGGAGTGAGCACATACATAGAAGAAACCTCCCTAGATTCTGGCATAGTGAGAAACATCAATAACAACCCAAAATAAGCACGAATCGGATCTCTGTGGCAGTAGACCTGAGCTTTAGCAAACCCATAAATGGCACAACTCCCAAGAAGGGGCGACTAGGCTCTAAAAATCATTGCTTCACTAAGAAATGCAAATAAACACTCGAAAAATATTTCAAGCTGTTGAGATATGCCTTGACCATATATTTGCTACCAACCAAGTATTGTTTGAACTTTGTTAATGTGTGCATGAAGGCCAACATCTCTTTATTATAGATTGAGAATTGTTTTTCCACTTAAGTTTTGGATTCTTAAAGGCAATGAGGTGCTTGTTGTGCATGAACACAACTCCAATTCCCTCTCTTGAAGCATCACATTCCAAAACATGGGACGCGAGTTTATTACCTCCTTGTCAAAAGTTTGTTGTTTTGCTTCCATCCACATGAAGGTTCCTTTCTTTGTTAGATTTGTTAAGGGAGTGGTCAATTGAGAGAACCCTTTAACGAATCTTTGATAGTAATTGCAAAGGTTGAAGAACTGTTGTAGTTGCATTAGAGTCCTGTGCAGGGTCTAGTCCACAATGGCTTTGATCTTCTCCATGTCCACCCACATTTCTTTAGTAGTGATGACATACCCTAGATACAAATTCTCCATCATTGTGAATTCGCTTTGAAATCTTAAGCAAAAAGAGTTTGGGTTTCCAAAGTCTCCAACACCTCATAAAAGTTGTGTAAGTGCTCTTCCTAGGTCTTGTTGTATATTTCCTCAAGTGAAGGGAAAGATTAGGGATAGCTAACATGGGACATGAGCTCATTACCTCCTTCAAGTTGTCAAAAGTTTGTTGTGCTGCTTCCATCCACATGAAGGCACCATTCTTTGTTAGATTTCTTCAGGAGGCAATTAGTTGAGAGAACCCCTTAACGAATCTTTGATAGTAATTTGTAGAGGCCATAGAACCCTCATAGTTGCATTAGTCTTGTGTGGTGCTAGTCCACAATTGATTTAGTCTTCTCCATGCCCACTCACATTCCTTGAGTAGTGATGATATGCCCAGATACAAAATCATTGTCATTGTGAATTCACTTGGAATCTTTAGCAGAAACAGTTTGGGTTTCTAGAATCTCCAACACCTCATCAATGTTCCGTAAGTGCTCTTCCTAGGTCTTGTTGTATATGAGAATTTCCTCAATGGAAGGGAAAAATTAGCGATAGCTAACTTGGGACATGAGCTCATTACCTCCTTTAACTTGTCAAAAGTATGTTTTTTTTTGCTTCCATCCATACGAAGGCTCCTTTTTTTGTTAGATTTGTTAAGGGGGTAGCCAGTTGAGAGAACCCCTTAATGAACCTTTGATTAGAGTCCTGTGCGGGGGCAAGTCCACAATTGCTTTGATCTTCTCCATGTCCACCCACATTCCTTGAATACTGATGATGTGCCCTAGATGCAAAATCTTTATCATTATGATTTCGCTTTGGAATCTGTAGCAAAAAGAGTTTGGGTTTCTAGAATCTTCAACACCTCATCAATGTTCCTTAAGTGCTCTTCCTAGGTCTTGTTGTATATGAAAATGTCGTCCACGAAAACAACACATTTCCTCAATTGATGGAAAAACTCTTGGTTCATGTATCATTGGGATGTGGCTGGAGCAGTAGTTAGGCTAAATGGCATGATTAAAAATTCATAGCGCCCATAGTGGGTGGCATCAAAAGGTTGTTTTACTGATGCCCTCTTGGATCAATATCTGATAGTAACCTGATATAAGGTCTATCTTTGAGAAGTAGACCGCTCCATGGAGTTAATGTATCAATTCATTGATCTTGGGGATAGGGTATTGATTTTTGATAGTCTTCTTATTTAGAGCTCTGTTGTTCATGGACATTTTCATTGCACTATCCTTTTTAACGAGGACTATAGAGGAGGCAAAAGGGCTTGAACTGGGATGGATGTGTCCCCTATCTAGGAGTTCCTTAATTTCACCTCCAATTACCTCCTTATTCCTTCGAGGGTGGTTGCCAGGAGTGGTGATGACAGGCTTTGCTCCTTCTGTTGTAAATGCTGTCATTGATGTCAAAGGAATAGTAAAGAGATTCCTAACATTAATGTCGAAGGAATTCATTGTTTGAATTGTCATTGATGTGAAAATGAATAGACGAGATTGTAGGTTTATGATCATTAATGTAAAAGGATGAGTTTTGTTTTGAACAACGTTGAACCTCTTGTGCTGACATGAATTTCACTCTCTGTTCAAAGAAGGAAAACTTGCCTTGGAAAGACAGTGAAGAAGAATGAAGTTTCATGGAATGTGATGCAGACAAAGTGGAGGAACACAATACCCAACCCAATCTGATCAGACTTCAACAATAATTCAATCTTCACAACATCATTCCCTTAAACTACCCAAGATAGCACCAATAGATTTCTAGCTTCAAATTTCATCAAAGTGGAGGTATCCTTTTATAAAGTCCGTACAATGGTCACCCAAACATCAATAGAGACCAATCTCAGTTTTCC
This sequence comes from Sequoia sempervirens, assembly GCA_007258455.2. Classification (NCBI taxonomy): domain Eukaryota; kingdom Viridiplantae; phylum Streptophyta; class Pinopsida; order Cupressales; family Cupressaceae; genus Sequoia; species Sequoia sempervirens. The sequence continues at coordinate 46,391 of VDFB02254805.1, forward strand.
CCAAAGATCTCACAAGGTTTCTACATGTCAACATTGAGAAACATAAACTGACCTGCAGAAATGCTACTAGAATTAGCCCTATTTTACAAATGAACTACCTCTCAAACACCTGCCCTTCACAAAAACACACCAAACAGCCAAAAGTCATGTGTCAAAACTCCAAATTCTCCAATTTACTTGCTGCTAGAGGGCCTTTAAGTCAATGATCAAACAAACCCTCATTTTCAAGCAAAAACACAAGGGTTTTAGTGAAGTCATATCTACAGGGCTTTCCCAACCCAACTAATGCCTCAAACACACCACATAAGGTCTGCATATACTCACAAATTCCTTACAAGAACCATACACTCAACATTTCTTCGAATCCATACTTTGGTAACCCAATTTCACATGGAAAAGTGCTCTGTCAGCCCTAGGGTATCGCTCCCCTAACACCAAACTGCTCCATTTTGTCTCCCAAGAGATAAAATGCCTAAACTAACATGTTACAAGCCATTCCTCCGAGTTACATCAAACCACAGTAGGAGGAATGGCCTTACATTACTTGAAATTCAAAGTCAGACTTTGCAGGCCTGTTACAGGCAGTCCCTAGGATTGTATCAAGATCTTCCTCTCAATTAAAAACAAGGCATTCAAACCGATGGGAAAGGACAATTAAAACATATTACCACAACTCTACATAAGTTTCAGACCAATGGAAGTCTGTACAAAGCTGTACACAGTGAGGAAAGATGAAAAACACAGAAACTTTGCCTTGAAAATGTTGGTGTTTATTTGAAATTCTTCTTACAAAAGCATTGAACAACCTCTGCTCAAGCCTCCCTGAGGCCTTTAAATACATTGTTACATCATGTTGTACCCAAAACCCAAATTTTTGCTTCATCAAGGCATTTTGCATAAAAGAGTCTAAACCTTGCTAAAATGATGTAAAATACAGTTTTGGGCAATATCAAGCATGAAGTTTTTGTCAATATTTTGTCCGTCAAAGTCAGTTTTATTGAACAGAACCTGAAGCAGAGGCTTAGAATGGAACATTTCACGACAACAACTATGGTTTTGCATGATCATTGCAGTGGTCAAGATGGAGTTTTTAGTGATTAAATTATGAAGATTTCTCAGAGAAAAGCAAGAAAGCGCAACTGTAGCCTAGGGGCGCCCTTCTTTTTGAAGGTCAAGATCTTGTTGAAAATACTCATAAATACAGTCAATTTCTTCAGAATTGGTCTGGTTATCCGATGAGCTATCCAATGAAGCTTTCCGAGACCCGCAACTCCGGAAACTGGCGATAGAAGTTGAAATTCCCAAAGTTCCAGATATGAGAAAAGTGTCCTTTTTCAGGTAAAAGCGCAACTCTAGCCTGAGGGTGCCCATCTTAAAGACTGGGTAAAATCTGGTATTTCTGGTAGTTGATACAGTCAATCTGTTCTCAACTAGTCTGCTCATCCAACGAGATATCAAACGCGGTCATCCGAGTCTCAGAACTCCGACAGCAGTCGTTTGAAGATGGGCTTATAATGGACATTTCACACTTCAGAGCATCTTCGTTGCGTTCCCAGTGCAACTACAGCCCAGGGGTGCTGGTTAAGACGAGCCTTAAGATGCCAAAATTTGCAGATGAGATCTTCCTAACATCAGTGCTACTCGAGCCTAGCTTTGCGATGCACCATCCTGCTTGTCAATTTGACATTCCAGGTGATCGTGGCAGAGATTCTACCAAGCACGTAATTTAATGGGCGGACCAACATAAAGTTTTCAATGTATTTCTACAGTCCAGAGGCGCCTAGCCTTTAGGCCTGTCAGATGAGGCCGTTCACGTTCGAAGTCTGCATGGATTTCGAGCATAATTACTTTATCTACTCAACGAGCCTAGCCGTCAGCCTTCGGGATTTGGCAAACGCTCGTACGTGTGAGGTCTTTGGTGCAATACTGCAAAAGAGAGGATATCCGGAAAATGGCCAAGTCTGGAGCGGATATTTTAAATAAAATACGCATTGGCGTTTTTGAGGTCTTAGAAGCAGTTTTCTTGCTTCGTCACCTCTAAAGACTTCTCTTGTGGGCCCTTCTGGCTGTCCGTTAAAACAGATAGTGCCTGAATCAGGTCATCTCAGCTCCAGACATCAGAGGTCAAAGTAGGGCATCTGGTTGAAAGTTCAATTTTCGTCAAAATGGCATCGTGCAACTATGAGCCGCGCTTTTACTTTTGAGGCCCTTAACACGCTTTCGTGTGTCGCATATAGTCGTTGGAGAATGTCTCCGCATATAGTGAGGTTTCCGTCAGGGTTCATCGTTCGTCGATGGCAGCTTTGGAAAATGGTTAAGTCCGGAACCCGTAAATGAATTTAATCGGCCTAATTTTTCAGGGGGTTAAATGATGGATTTTGCAGTAGTGTCTCCCAGCAGACATTTCTTCCTTGTTCAGTAGGCTTTCCGATGAATTCTCCAGATTAGTCTCAGCATCACTCGGTCACCCGGAAATCAGTGTTGAAGTTGGCCAGTCGTGACTTTGTCGTCAGCTATAAAATAGGAAGTTAATAAAAAGCGCAATATCTTGAGCAAATGGACGCCTATGAGCTCAAATGATGACTTTTCAGAATCAGTGAAGTTCGCCGGTGAATCTCAAATCTTCATTCGGTTTGTCAACTGAAGTTAAATAATATTTAATATTTATTTTGCATATTTTGGCATTAAAATGGCAAATCTCTAAAATTGATGCCTTTGCAAATTGCATGATGAATATTAATTTATTATTATTTATTTCCGGATTCAGTGTCAGTGGCAGTTCAACTGAAAGGCAACCAATTAGAAGTCTTCTATTTTTGTTAGGGTTTTGAATTCTTGCAATTACCAATTGGTGCGAATTTCCTCTTATTTAAAGTATGGCGCCATCATTTATCATTCACAAAGCTTTCAGAAGAAATTCGTATTTCTCAAGAGAAAATTCAATCTTACGAGAAATTCGTATTTTTCAAAGCAAATTCATATCTTCAAAGGAAATCGAATTTTATTAAAGCAAATTTCAAGAGAAGTTCGTATTTCTTCAAGAAATAAAGGCGCGCATCTTTAAGGGAAATTCATAGTTTCAAGCAAATTCGCAAATTCCTCAATAATCAAAGGCGAATTCTCAAAGGCGTATTCATTCAATACAAATTCGCAATCCTTCAGAGGTCAAAGGCGAATTCTCAAATTTCAAGATAAATTCGTATTTTCTCAAGACAAATTCAAAGTGAATTCGAATTTCTTCAGAACAAAGGCGCAAATTTCAAAAGGATAAATTCGTGGTTTTCAAAACAAAGGCGAATTCTTCCAGATCAAAGGTGAATTCTACAATCAATTTCCAGAGGCGATTTTACCTAACATATCTTTTTGCAGGTTAAAAGTTTACAATTATCAGCAATTTGAAGAATTCAAGGGCGATTTTCATAGAAGAAGAGCATCATAAAAACGTCTTTTTCATTCTTGAATCTCAGATTTCTCTCAAAAAACATTTTGCATGTTCTTGAAATTGGCGAATTCTACAAGTACAAACATCTGGATCATTTCTATATAATTACCTCGAGTTAAAATCGTGTGCTTGATTTTTCAGGAATTTTTAACTTCAGAACATTCGTTCTCGAGTTACTAATTTTCTCAACTGAAAAGTCTTTGTAAAAACGAGTAGAAGTTGAATTTTTGCAAAACTGACATTCTGGGTTGTCTTAGAATCCTTTTCTGGACAAAACCCATATTTCAGATTTTTTGCTGAAAATAATTCTTCGATAGGCTATTTTTTAGCCTCAGCAGGGTATTTTTAGCTTTCCAGAAATCTTGTCAGAACATAGTCAAGTTCACAGTCAACAGGTGAGTTTTTCAGAGTACAGTACACACAGACTGAATTCAAGACCAAATCGGTCTTAATTCATGATTTCTTTGGAAAAGCTGAGACCGATTTGTATCAAGGTGCAGATGAGATAATGGCCATCACTTCAGTTACGAAGCCGGCCAAAGTTATAAGTCTGTGAAATGCTAGTTTGAGTGTGCAAAGATTGCTAAGATTGCTCAAGTTGTTGCTATTCAGATGTTGACGCAGTCAACAATCTCGTTAAGGGATTGATTGCTTGAGATCACGACCAGTAGTCTTCAGTTCCCACTTCTTAGGATAGACATTACACACAGGAGTTAAGCTTGGTGTTACCTTTTCAAGTTAACTCGCTATCTCATCTCATGCATATCTATTCTGGGATTAGCTTTATTCACTTGGAGTTGTATTTAGGTTTTACGTTAACTGATGGTAGTGTTCCAGTTAACTCGCTTTCAATAAGGATGTGCATGCTCGCACAATTGTCCATTTTTAGATTAGGTGTTTCAGTTAACTGATGGTAGTTTTCCAATTAACTGTATAGTTTACTTTATTAGGGCTTGGCAGTAAATCTTGCATGCATTGCAAGACTATAGATGACTCAAGGTGATTTTAGGGTTCCCTACACCTTGATGTATATAAATAAGAGCTTTTGCTCATTTGTAAATAGCTTTTGCTTGAGAGAGAAATATATGCTGTGCCTACCTTGCCCTCAATATTGCTCCTTTGGTATTTGTTCATGTGTCTTCACTATTACGATTAATTGTTATGCCACATAGGGTTTCATGCAATTATAATGGTGAATTCTTTCTGTTTTGTGCATCTTTACCATTATGATCAATTGTTATGCCACATAGGGTTTCATGCGATTGTCATGGTAAATCTGTTTTGTGAGTCTTTACTATTATGATCAATTGTTATGCCACATAGGGTTTCATGCGATTGTCATGGTAAATTCTTCCCATAGTTTAGATAAATCTGTTTTGTGCCTAATAAACTTGTTCAGATTGAGATAATAGTTGCGCCACCTTGCCTTCAAATAGAGAATCTGCACTTGGTTATCGTGTGTTGTCGTGGACAATAAACTAATTTGGATTGAGATAATAGATGCGCCACCTTGCCTTCAACTAGAGAATCTGTATCCAGTTTATTGTGTGATGTTGTTACCAATAAACTTGTCTAGATTGAGCTGATAGATGTGCCACCTTGCCTTCAAGTTGAGAATCTATACACGTTTATCGTCTGATAGTCAAACCTTGCTCCGTTTCCTCATGCTCTGTTTTCTTGAGGAAATTGGATAGATTTAAAGTAGATAGCTTAGTTGTAGTTAATGATCTGCGAAACCAGAAAATCCTTAGCTGCAACGTTCTTGGTTTTCTTAACCTTGTGCCTCTTCCAGCTGAGAACAAAAAGATAGGACTTAGATTACTTTTCTTTTCCACGCATTCCAGCACTATGAGGGAGCTTCCCCTCCTAATTTGAAGAGCACTCATTACGCAGTGTGCATAGCTGTCCGTACCAACTCTTACTCTAGAGGTGCTAGTTGTTACGCCAACACATCAGAAACCAACAGCCCAACTCCTCTAACTACTATTTAAAACACTAAGCTCCCTAAAACTGCTTTTTGTTGACTTGTTTTTGCACTTGACAACATTTAATAATAACTTCACCTCTTTTAGGCAACCTTTTACTCCTAGACCTCTAAATACATGGCAAATGGTCTTTGTAGACCTTATTAAATATGATCAAAACTTTAACACACCCTCTAATGATCTAGACACCCAAAAATGCACCTGATTACATGTCACCATATCAAATTTTGAAACATGGTTGTAGGTGCCCCTGCACCAGAATGTTAGAGAAAGAGATGTTTTAATGAGAGAATGCAGTGATTGCCTTATCAATCAGAAATTTCACATTTCAGATATGTGCTATGTCCACGACATATGAAGGAAGAAAAGTTTTGGAAAACATACTTCATATGGCTCCATATGAGATGCGTTTTCATGCAACAACTCAAGGCTGCTACAAAAGAACAAGAAAGGAAATATATCAGGTTGCAAGATAACTCAAGAACTATATCATCTGAAGTTGAAATAATAAACAACATGCAAAGGCTCCTTAAGAGCATGATATCGCTACATTCCTTTTGGGAGATATTGGTAGCTGTGATAATAATGGAGATGAAGGGAATGAACTGCACTCAAGACTATTACTTTGGAAGGAAAATATTACAAACATTCAGAAGGTGAATGCTGCTCCTGAACAGGTACCCAAAGCAATGTAAGGAGTGGGCAAGTCTATCACTGCAGGTTCAAAACATGATCGGGTTACTTTGAAGCAAATAAAGGCAGCAATTAGAAATAAACAGATTAAATAATTTATGTATGGCCGACTTCATTGGACTATGGTGAGATGTTTATGTTGTCATTAGGAATGAGTCGACTTCATGTTTTATTGCAGCACTCTAATTATGGCCAACCATGAGTGCAACATTTATCACATAGTGAAGGTTGCATGGAGAACATTTTATGTTGGCCGACTCACTAAGACAAAATTAATATTTATGGCTGACCCTTGAATGTATCGCCATTCTTGAATAAGCGCTCACTAGGAGGAGTATTAAATAACATCAAAATTTAAATGAGTTTGTTTCTTGAGGGAAAGAAAGAGACAAAAAGGAAGAATAAGACAAAACAAGAAAAAGATGAAAATCATATATAAAGACAAAACAAGCCAAGCATAAAAGAAGCGATCAGATAAAAGTGTTTAGAAGACAGCGATTCACAAAGTAATTACTTTATAAGAAGTAACGCTTAAACTTCATAAGGGAGCGCTCAAGATTAGTTTAAAAGATTGTGAATTAGTCTCAAAAGGTAGTGAGCTATGATTAATAAAAAGTTATAAAGAGTTAATTTGCAGATTGGATGAAGAGATGGTAAGAAATCTTATGGGAGATTTGCAATCAGATTTATGTCAGATTTAAGAAGTATTTATGGCCGATTTATGAAGAAGGATTTATGGAAGATTTATGAAGCAAAATAAATAGAGATTTAAAGAAGTTTGTGTAGAAGATCTAAGAGCAGATTATGAATAGGGGATTTATGTGATATATAAAAGAGATTGAATTGTTCATCATCTGTTGAGGGAGCAACATAGAAGGTGGTACTTTGTTTTGAAAGTTGGTTCTTCCTAAAGGAGATATTGGTGTCTCTCTAGTAGGTTGGTGCCTACGAATTTAGAAGTGGGAGTTGGTGCTTCTAGTTGGTTGGTGCTTACAAATTGAATGAGGGGTTGGTGCCTCTAGAATTTCTAAAATGAATTTGTAGACTTTGCAGCCTTACATCACGAGTCATTCATTTGATCTACTTGAGTCTCTTTTTGATAACAAATTTTTCTTAGATTGTAGTGCACGACTCTTTATAGATTTTAGTTTTGGGGTCAGGGATTGTGCACATGACTGATGGTTACATTAAGGATGTTCTCCTTGTTCTTGAGATTTTTGCCAATCTTCTCTTTGTCTACTAGATTTGTCATACTGGGGAGGGAAGTGGGGGGGGGATTTTTTACTACATGATGTTGTCATTTGTGATCTTTTCCATCTAGAGATAGCCATTGCTTTAGGTAGATCCGATCATGAGTCTAGATTGTACATGATTTATGCTTTTGAGTCATCCCATGGTTCATCACACATTTCCAATGCAGATTCATTGAGTGAACTTTGGCATGAACGCTTTGGTTATGTCATCTATAGGTATCTACAACAATTGAGTACATAGGAGATGATACTTGGTCTTCCTAAGGTTTCATGCATAGAGGCTGTTTGTCAAGGCTACGTTCTTGGCAAATATGATCAAGAACCGTTTCCTAAGGGTAGGTCCATCGTGTTTCTATCTTATTGGAGTTGGTACATAGTGACCTTATGTTTCTTCACACTCCTTTTTCAAGAGCCAACTATTTGCTTACCTTTATTGATGATTACTTTTGTTGCACACGGGTGTATTTTCTCAAGCACAAGAATGATGCCTTCACTACTTTTAGGACATTCAATGTGTTTGTGGAGCAAGTAGGTTCATCTATTTGGCACTCATAGATAATGGAGGGGAATATGTGAACCAAACATTCCAAGACTACTGTATTGAGCATGGCATTTGTTATCAATATCGAGTTCCTTATACTCCTCAGTAGAATGGTGTTGTTGAACAAATGAACAGATCACTTCGGGAGATGGCCAATTGTATACTTCAATCTTGGTTTATGGCTCCATCCTTTTGGGTAGAGTCAATCAATTGTGCTAACTATATTTAGAACTGCATTCTCCATAAGACAATTCTAAATATCATTCCAGAAAAGGCTTGGTCCAATATAAAGCTTGATGTTTCTTTCTTAGGGTATTTGGTAGTGAGGCTTCGGCATTCATACTAGATGGTTGGCATAAAACAATGGAGAATAAGAGTCAAGCATTCATTTTGTTGGTTGTCGCGAGGATGTGAAGGCTTACCAGTTGTTTGATCTTACAACAAGAGATGTCTACTTTCATAGAGATTTATAGTTTGATGAGTCTTTCCCATAGTCAAACTCTGCATCCACTTCTTCCTCACTATTTGCTTTGCCTTCTTTATCAAATGAGGATACTTGTGCACTAGAGGATGCTTTAGATAATGGTTCTGTACCACCACCTCCTACTCCACCACTTGTGCCTCCTACCACCCATGTTTTGCCTAAGTGGGCTCGCAATATTGTTATGGAGTTTAGATCTTTAGCTAGTGATCCTATGACTTCTTGTTGCACTTGCTCCCAATATTTTATCACTAGTCTTTTGAGTTATGCTATATATACTGATTTGTAGAATTTTTCAAAGGCATTCAATATTCTAGAGTGGGATCATGCCATGGATGAGTAGTGATCTTCCTTAATAAAGAATCACACATGGGATTTGGTTTTTCTTTCTTCAAGGAGAAAGATGGTTCGATGCAAGTGGGTGTACCACATCAAGTATGTAGTTGATGGTTCTATTGAGTGATACAAGGCACATCTTGGTGCTAAGGGTTTTTCATAGGTTGAGGGTATTGAGTACTTAGAGATATTTTCCCCTATTGCCAAGATGGACTATGTTTGCCTTGTTATTTGTCTTGATGCATCTTAGGGATGGTCTATGTACTAGATGGATGTGAAGAGTTCTTTCTTGCATGGCGATCTTCATGAGGATATCTACATGGAGTAGCCTCCAAGATTCAAATAGGACTCTTCTCTTGTTTGTAGGGTAAGATGTTATTTGTATGGTCTCAAATGAGCCCCTAGGGCTTGGTATGAGAAGATGGATAGTTTCTTGCTTGCATTTGGTTTCACATGTTGTCACTTTGATCACACCATGGATATTCAAAGACATGGACTTGATCTTTTGATATTGGTCTTGCATATAGATGATTTGATTCTCAGTAGTAGCTCCTTCTCCATGTGTTAGGATATAGGACATTCATTGATGGAGCACCTTGAAATGACATATTTTGGGCTTTTGTATTTCTTTCTTGGTTTGTAGGTTCTTCAATTTATTGAGGGTATTGTTGATGTGATTTTTTGTGACCGCACCAATCAGCAGAACAAAGTATCCAAAGGCTACTCCATTCTCTCTTGATCAAAGAATTCTGTACGCTAAGATTGCAAGAAAGTTCGTACGTTCAACTCCAAGGTTCTGAAAATGCTATGGAATACCCTCAGTTGGTTCGTTGTGATTTGTTGTTAACACGAGGGGACTTACACAATTGTTCACCGGTTCTTGGCAGCTGACAACAGGTTAATGATGGAAGAGGATTTTCGTGCGTTGCAAATGATTCAACAATAAGGTACGTTTTTCCTAAAACTAACCAAAAATGTATTGAAATTAATGAGTGCAGGGTTTAAGAAATTTATGTTCTATCTAAAGACGAGATGTGGAATCAATTTCGACAGACTTCAACTAGACTTTGCTTCGCCTCACGTTGGACAACTCACACAAAGTCGGTGCAATCTTCAAAGGAGCAGCGAAAGGTATTTAGATTACAACTCAACATGCAAGTACCATTAGGACGACGCATACAAACACGTGAATCACAATCGAAGTTAAGCTTGTAATGTTTTCTAGTTGACTACAAAAGGAAAACTTGCCGTCGGCAAGCTGCTAGTGGTATGGATTAAAACGAAGTTGCCTTGATCAACACCACAAATCCACAACTAACATCTACTTGCATGAAAATAAAAATTACTCTAATTTAAGCCACTACTTGAAGTAGAAGGGATGAAGAAATCTTGCTAGCTGCTCATAACAAAGACGAATTCACCATCAATGAAAGCTTCTTTTTATTATGATAGTTTTCACAACAATTTCTTACAAGGTTTTCAAAGGAAAACTTTCCTTCTCCTCCAAACTATGCTATGCTAACAAACTATGCTAAGCTATCTCTCTGTTCTAATAGAATGTCTACTCTCTATTGATCTAGTGTCTAATGAGATACAAATGAAGGGGGATGCCCCTTTATATAGCTGGCCTAGTCCAATGGACGACTCAGATTACAATCAAATGGAGGGCTCAGATTAAGCCACATCAGCCCTAACCCTAAAAATTGCCAGAGTAGGGAGTGGTACAATAAATGAATCACAAGATTCCCACTCACCCCCAAAATAGCAAAGGCAATTAATGCCCACAATGAGTCTTCCAGAAGGTCATCATCCAAAAGGGCATTTCCATTCTCCTTCTCCTTGGCTGCAAAATCAATGAACTTGGCCAGTACTGCTTCAACTTCCTGAATTGAAATAGGTGGGATATGATCAAGCTGAAGCTCAAGTACTGTCACTATTTGCCCATGTCGAGTGCAAGACTTCTTGCAAGCGGTCAAGGCATCCTGGGTATTCTGAATTAGGTTGGAGAAAGTTGAAGTGTTCTCAAAGTCATCCTGCACAAAAGTTTTCACCTCTGAAAAGAAAGGGGGGAGCCTACTCCTCAAGCCATCAGTAGTCACCTCATCGGTAGTCAGCCTCCTAGCAAAGATAGCCTCTAAGGTGTTTACGACTCCATCAATGATATTCGTCATAGCCTTCTTGACTCTGGCCGGATCTGTCTGTGTTGCATTGAAGAATCCTCGGCCTGTGATTACTGAAGAGTACCAGCCGGCAAAATCATACCTATCACCTTCCTGAATCACTCCTCCATCAACCAACATCTGCAAAGGAGTATGCATTAAAGCTTCCAAACGCTGAATAACCTTGCACTGATAGATATGAGCATCCTCCATTCGTGCCACAATGCTAGAAGCTTGCTGGTAAGTGCAAGCAAGATCTTCCATAAACTTTTCTGTCTCAACACGAATGCTGGCCACCCACTCATCTGCGTCCTGTGCCATCTTTCTCAAATCCTCCAAGCCACTAACTGATTCTCTAGACAATTCGGCTGGAAGCTCAATCGCTGGAATCTCCTGCCCACAAGGACGGGATAAATGCTACACGTAGCCTATCAAAGTCTTATGCTCCTTCTTCAATTTCTTGTACTTGCCTTCAGTCTTGAGCAATCTATTCTTGAGCACCTGATAGGAGTTATCACACTCCTCAATTATCTGTGCTCCTATGGGGCGACCCAACTCCATGGTGGTGATCATGTAATTTTCTGGAACAGCCCTTTCTCGATCACAATCAACCCTTGGCATAGCCATGAAGGGTGTGAGAGCCATCCTCATTTGTTGAAATCTTCGAAAACTTTCTAGCTCTCATCTTTGTTGGAGGTGCACTGATCCGACTCAAGAATTCTTCCATCTCAATTGCTTGATCAGCCTCTTCACTGGGGCTCCTCCTCATCCTATCTCTGAGCCAATCTAGTACTACCTCCTGTATAACAAATGGCTGTTCATCCCTTGCTTCTTCTTCACGAACTTCTTCTCTAACTTCATCGTGGCGATACTCACTGGCTTCTATGGGCTGAGTATCTCCTGAAACTTGGGCCTCCTGTCCTGTAACTGCATCATCCTCTAGAACAGCCTCGAGCTCACGCTAGAAGTGTGTATCTGGAGCAGTTTCTTCATCTTCTTCCTGGTCATTATCTCTAGTAGTTGCGTTGACACTCTGGCCAACAAACTCTCTTCGGGGTGGCTGATTTGCCTCCTGTAACTCCTGTTCCTTATTCAACATATTCCTCTGATCGACAAACAATGTAACTTCCTGTATGCTTGGAGAACGTGTCTCCAATGGTGTAGGTGATTCTACCACAATTCTTGGAGGCTCTGGCTGGGTTGGCTCTTTCCTTCGAGACTCCGGAGCTCGAGCAATCTGTTTCTTGTTGGTGGCAGTTGGTGTCCTATGATCTCCGATCAAATTGTAAGTCAAAGGAATTGATCTGCTCTTAAGTCGACTCACATGTCTTTCAACCCATCCCCTGGTGAATGTCAAGATTGGTATACAAAGTGTGTCCAAATCTACAATCTCTGGCTCCGACCAATCTGGGAGTGGAAGTTGCGTGTTCCTTACTGTCTCATAATCTAGATGAAGAACGTTCATATCCTCGTCCACCTAGTTTGGTACTGGAATAATTTCACACTCCCTGATCATGCTGAACGGTAGCCTCGAGAACATCCTTTTCCTGACTTTAGCTTCATCCAATGCATTAGCCCAGTAATCCTCAGTATTTTCCTTATGCACAAACTCTTTTGACAGTATCCATTTGATATTCCTGTGAGGATCATAATACTGCTTGCTGGTGTGATAAGAAAGGTGGAAAAATTGAAGCTCATTCTCAACTTCCTTGGCTGCCTGAAGTGAAGGACACACTTCATCTGAATTTCTCATAATGATTGGAAAGTCAAGTCCTCCCTTCTTTTTCTTCTGAATCTTATCATAGGCGATGAGTTGCCTAGATATTTCTAACATCAAAATCCTGTTTGTTGGGTGCTTGGGCAATCTGTATGGATATGAAGAGAACCCTTGCACCCTGATATAAGTAAATTTTGAAAATTGGATGAACCAACAACCGCACCTTTCTATTAATTCTTGAGCTTCCTTTGAAATCTTGTGATGGGTTCTTTGCTGAAGCAACCTCATTATGTGCATGGTGAAGGCGTCATTGACCCTCTTGTAATGGGACGTGCTCATCAGGTGTAGCTGCGGACAAGCCTCGTGAATCTTGAACTGATGAGAGCGACATCCAATTGGCTTCTTGTATGATATTCCCCTGTACTTCGTCATACGAGCCAACATGTAGACAATATATGAACCCATGTAAAACGTCTTCATCCTCAAACTCTGGAGCTGCTCATGCAAATTGTCACTAATCATCACTGCCCAGTTGATATGTTCTTTGCCTTCCAGTACGAGGTTGATATAATAGAACATCCATGGCTCAAAGATGAATGCTTGAGGAGAGCCTCCAACCCTGCTGAGCATCATGATTAGATCACAATACTCCTGCTTCAAATCATTTGATATTATCTGCTTTGGCAACTTCGTGCGAGAGGGCTTGGGCTTGTTCATCCAACGAGAGTTTATCATATCAACACATCTCTCGAATGTCGAAGCATACACCCGCTCAGCATGTTCTCTTGTCTTGTAAATCATCTTCTCATGTGATGGGATTCCAAATGCCTTGCCAATAGCTGTAGGCGTGAGGTTAGCGAACAACTTGCCATTAGGTGAAGTGATAGTCCTTCGGTTTGGATTGTAGCAGTTAGCACACTCCATAATCAACTCCAGACACTGAATTGCTGGTGGAAAACCAACAGCTGCATATAATCCACTCTTGGCAATATTGTGAGAAGTGATCGAAGGACGATGGCTTCCAACTCCCATCATTCGACTTCTAAAAGCTTCCATGTTGAAAGAACACAAGTTTGTGTCAGCCAACTTGCCCAGCTTCGAAGAGAATTTTGACTCTGGCAGGAATGACTTGCTCAACTTCATGATAACTGCCTGTCTAGACGCATTTGCTTTGCTAGACTCAACATTATTATCTTTGCCAGTTGCTCTTACTTCAGCCATCCTGCAAAAAGAATAAATAATCATTAGCAATTTAACTTAGAAAATAATATCACATCGGGGCTGCCAGTAGACTTTTGAAATGAGAAGTTGCATTACGCAATTCTAACTTCAAACCTCAACTTCTCCTTTAGCAACTTCGAACTTTCAACACTTAGAAAAATTTCTAAGCTAGCTTCAGCAACTTTAGCACTTAGAGAAAATTGGCCAACTTCACTTCAGCCACTTCTTAGCTTCAAATTTACTTCGTACTCAGAGCCAACTTCGAACTTTCAACACTCAGCTATTCACTTGCACTACAATCTTCTTTCACTTTAGAGCTCAAATCGAACTTGCTAGCTTGATGGAGAAAATAACATAACTTCACAGTTCATATAGCCAAGTTGATTTCTAGAAGAAGCTATCTTTAGCCAGTATTCGAATTTCCCTCCTTAGGCAGCTGCAACACTTGTCATCTAGTGTCTGGAATATTTTGACCTTCTAGAATTTCAAGAAGATTCACTTTACTGGTCAAGGCGCACTTAGCATTTTTAAATCATCTTTTGAAAGTGTTAACTTCAATTGCGTCTTTAAGAAATTCACTTCATCAGCTGAAGTGTTGACAATTTTGATTTTATTCATCTCTCGCTCAAGAAGATTATTTTCACGAAGAATTTGATCAAATTCACCTAGGCAATCAACTTCAAATTCATCATCCAAGGCATTTTATATCAACAACACATTTTATTCTTCCTTGCCTTAGAAATTTTTTGAAATTTTTTACTTGGGAAATTTCATAATTCAAGTGCTTATGAAAAATCTTCATCTCAAAATTCTTGGCAATTTGTGGAAGACTTTAGAATCCATTCCTTGTCGAAGATGTCTGATACCCAGAAGAAAATTCCCTTTAGAAGGCGTCGAATTCATGTGTCTACAAACGAAGGGGTACATTTAATTTTTTAAATTTTATCCTTAGAAAAATATTTTCCAATCAAATTCATTCTTCATTCCTCATCTCTGCGCGTATTTTCTTGCTTGGCTTTGAAATTTTTTATGATCCTCATGAAGCTGGAGCCCTCTTACATATCTTTGTCAATTTTATTCATGTCTTAACAAATTTCACCACCTTTTCCAACTTGGGCGTATTTTCCTCTAGAGGGGGAATTTTGTGCCTTGGATTTTTTTTTTTTAAATAATATCATTAGCATGGGCACATATGAGGGGTCAAGGAGGAAATTCACATGCCTTAGACAATTTTCTCCAAGCTAACATCTTCAATACTCTTGGGTGTATTTTACATGTCAAGGTGGAATAGTAGTCAACACTTAGAATATTTTCCTTTTAGAAAGCCACCACCTCCAACATCTTTGAGCGCATTTCACATGCCAAGGTGGAATTAACCACGCCTTAGTCATTTTTTTATCCATCTCACCTTGCTCTTTGGGCGCATTTAGCATATGGAGGAGGATTTAACTCCCAATGCCTTAGTTTATGCCTTGACCTTGCTTCTAACATGGGCACATTCAAAGGGTGGAGGAGGAAGTCAACACCTTTTTGTCCTTTTCCTAGCTCATATGGGCGCATTTGGCATGTGGTGAGGATTTAACTTCCAAGGCCTTTTTACTTGCCTTGACTCCTCTTCTAGCATGGGAACATTTTGAGGGTGGTGAAGGATTTAACTTCCAATGCCTTTTTACTTGCCTTGACTCCTCTTCTAGCATGGGCGCATTTTGAGGGTGGTGAAGGATTTAACTTACACTTAGAAATTTTCTCACCCTCTTTCTCTTCTTGGGCGCATTTAGGGGTATGAGGAGGATAAACTTCAACACTTAGAAACTTTTTCATCCTATTTCTGCTTGAGGGTGCACTTTGAGGGTGGAGGACGATGTTTTCATGCCTTAGAAACTTTTTTCCATCACCTAGCAACTTGAAGATGGGCGCATTTCAGGGATCAAGCAGGACAAACTTCAACACTTATAATTTTTTTTAACCTTCTGCCAGTCATGGGTGCATTTTGGGGGTCAAGTAGGACAAACTTCAAACTTAGAAATTTCTCATGGCTTCTTCCAGCTAAGGTCGCATTTTGGGGTAGGAGTAGGATTTAACTTCAGACTTTTTTTTTATTAACTTCTCAAGTTGAGGGCGCATTTAGGGGGGTGAGCAGGAAGTTCTTCAGACTTAGGCGTTTTTCTAGCTTGCTCGCTCTTGATTTACTGTATTTAGTAAGTCCTCTATTTTTTGTACTTCTAAAGCTTGGATTGATCTAGAATTCGCGCCACAGGTTCTTCATGACCTAGGTGATCTGTTCACACTGCCGTCTCGAGCTGACTTGATATTTATAGCATGTTTCTGAAGGTGTTTTACTATTTATAGTAATTGCTTAGTTTTATGACTTCCCCAACTCTGTTTGACTTGAAATTTGGATGCTGTGACCCTCATCGGTAGACTTGCCCGTTCACACGGGCGCCTGCTGTTGACTTACTATTTATAATCTGTTTCAGAAGTGGCTTACTATAAATAGTAAGTGCTTCGATTGCCTTCAAATTTTACTGGTGAGTTTGAAAGATACTGATCGCAGTGGGATACACAAGTTATCGAAAATATTGGCATTTTACCCCTCATTTGGGTCCTGTTGATGCGATTTTTGTGACCTCACCAATCAGCTGAAGAACAAAATAGTTTGGGGGCTACTCTATTCTCTCTTGATCAAAGTATTCCGTGCGCTAAGATTGCGAGAAAGTTCGCACGTTCAACTCCAAGGTTCCTTAAGTGCGAATAGACCCAGTTTGGTTGATGTGTATTGCTGTGTTCTTACGAGGGGACTTACACAATTGTTCAGACTTCTTACAGTTAACAGTCGGTGTATGATTTAAAGGGGATTCTTGCGTGTATGATTTGGCAATATGGTTCTTTTCCCTAAAGCTAATCAGAAATATGCGGAAAGTAAAAGAGTATAGGGCCTAAGAAACTTATGTTCTATTCTAAATGTAGGATATGTAGAGCTTCGTTTTAGTAGACTTCAACCAAATTTCACCTAGCCTCACGTCGGACAGCCTCAGTAAAATTGGTGCAATCTTCAAAGGGATAGCAAAAGATGTTCAAATCATAATTTAGCATACATACACCATCAAAACGACCCATATAAGTATACAAATCACAATCGAAGTTAAACTCAAGATAATTTCCAGTCAACCACACAAGGCGAACTTATCATCAACAAGTCGCTAGTGGTATGGAATGAAAGAAGCTACCTCAACAAAAATACCACACATCAAAGTAAGCTACTTGCATGAATTTAAAATACTTG
>VDFB02254805.1:63601-92978 GCA_007258455.2 Sequoia sempervirens
ATTCCTAATGACAACATAAACATCTCACCATAGTCCAATGAAGTCGGCCATACATAAATTATTTAATCTGTTTATTTCTAATTGCTGCCTTTATTTGCTTCAAAGTAACCCGATCATGTTTTGAACCTGATAGACTTGCCCACTCCTTACATTGCTTTGGGTACCTGTTCAGGAGCAGCATTCACCTTCTGAATGTTTGTAATATTTTCCTTCCAAAGTAATAGTCTTGAGTGCAGTTCATTCCCTTCATCTCCATTATTATCACTGCTACCAATATCTCCCAAAAGGAATGTAGCGATATCATGCTCTTAAGGAGCCTTTGCATGTTGTTTATTATTTCAACTTCAGATGATATAGTTCTTGAGTTATCTTGCAACCTAATATATTTCCTTTCTTGTTCTTTTGTAGCAGCCTTGAGTTGTTGCATGAAAACGCATCTCATATGGAGCCATATGAAGTATGTTTTCCAAAACTTTTCTTCCTTCATATGTCGTGGACATAGCACATATCTGAAATGTGAAATTTCTGATTGAGAAGGCAATCACTGCATTCTCTCATTAAAACATCTCTTTCTCTAACATTCTGGTGCAGGGGCACCTACAACCATGTTTCAAAATTTGATATGGTGACATGTAATCAGGTGCATTTTTGGGTGTCTAGATCATTAGAGGGTGTGTTAAAGTTTTGATCATATTTAATAAGGTCTACAAAGACCATTTGCCATGTATTTAGAGGTCTAGGAGTAAAAGGTTGCCTAAAAGAGGTGAAGTTATTATTAAATGTTGTCAACTGCAAAAACAAGTCAACAAAAAGCAGTTTTAGGGAGCTTAGTGTTTTAAATAGTAGTTAGAGGAGTTGGGCTGTTGGTTTCTGATGTGTTGGCGTAACAACTAGCACCTCTGGAGTAAGAGTTGGTACGGACAGCTATGCACACTGCGTAATGAGTGCTCTTCAAATTAGGAGGGGAAGCTCCCTCATAGTGCTGGAATGCGTGGAAAAGAAAAGTAATCTAAGTCCTATCTTTTTGTTCTAGGCTGGAAGAGGCACAAGGTTAAGAAAACCAAGAACGTTGCAGCTAAGGATTTTCTGGTTTCGTAGATCATTAACTACAACTAAGCTATCTACTTTAAATCTATCCAATTTCCTCAAGAAAACAGAGCATGAGGAAACGGAGCAAGGTTTGACTATCAGACGATAAACGTGTATAGATTCTCAACTTGAAGGCAAGGTGGCACATCTATCAGCTCAATCTAGACAAGTTTATTGGTAACATCACACAATAAACTGGATACAGATTCTCTAGTTGAAGGCAAGGTGGCGCATCTATTATCTCAATCCGAATTAGTTTATTGTCCACGACAACACACGATAACCAAGTGCAGATTCTCTATTTGAAGGCAAGGTGGCGCAACTATTATCTCAATCTGAACAAGTTTATTAGGCACAAAACAGATTTATCTAAACTATGGGAAGAATTTACCATGACAATGCTGCATGAAACCCTATGTGGCATAACAATTGATCATAATAGTAAAGACTCACAAAACAGTTTACCATGACAATGCATGGAAACCCTATGTGGCATAACAATTGATCATAATGGTAAAGATGCACAAAACAGAAAGAATTCACCATTATAATTGCATGAAACCCTATGTGGCATAACAATTAATCGTAATAGTGAAGACACATGAACAAATACCAAAGGAGCAATATTGAGGGCAAGGTAGGCACAGCATATATTTCTCTCTCAAGCAAAAGCTATTTACAAATGAGCAAAAGCTCTTATTTATATACATCAAGGTGTAGGGAACCCTAAAATCACCTTGAGTCATCTATAGTCTTGCAATGCATGCAAGATTTACTGCCAAGCCCTAATAAAGTAAACTATACAGTTAATTGGAAAACTACCATCAGTTAACTGAAACACCTAATCTAAAAATGGACAATTGTGCGAGCATGCACATCCTTATTGAAAGCGAGTTAACTGGAACACTACCATCAGTTAACGTAAAACCTAAATACAACTCCAAGTGAATAAAGCTAATCCCAGAATAGATATGCATGAGATGAGATAGCGAGTTAACTTGAAAAGGTAACACCAAGCTTAACTCCTGTGTGTAATGTCTATCCTGAGAAGTGGGAACTGAAGACTACTGGTCGTGATCTCAAGCAATCAATCCCTTAACGAGATTGTTGACTGCGTCAACATCTGAATAGCAACAACTTGAGCAATCTTGGCAATCTTTGCACACTCAAACTAGCATTTCACAGACTTATAACTTTGGCCGGCTTCGTAACTGAAGTGATGGCCATTATCTCATCTGCACCTTGATACAAATCGGTCTCAGCTTTTCCAAAGAAATCATGAATTAAGACCGATTTGGTCTTGAATTCAGTCTGTGTGTACTGTACTCTAAAAACTCACCTGTTGACTATGAACTTGACTTTGTTCTGACAAGATTTCTGGAAAGCTAAAAATAGCCTGCTGAGGCTAAAAAATAGCCTATCGAAGAATTAATTTCAGCAAAAAATCTGAAATATGGGTTTTGTCCAGAAAAGGATTCTAAGACAACCCAGAACGTCAGTTTTGCAAAAATTCAACTTCTACTCGTTTTTACAGACTTTTCAGTTGAGAAAATTAGTAACTCGAGAACGAATGTTCTGAAGTTAAAAATTCCTGAAAAATCAAGCACACGATTTTAACTTGAGGTAATTATATAGAAATGATCCAGATGTTTGTACTTGTAGAATTCGCCAATTTCAAGAACATGCAAAATGTTTTTTGAGAGAAATCTGAGATTCAAGAATGAAAAAGACGTTTTTATGATGCTCTTCTTCTATGAAAATCGCCCTTGAATTCTTCAAATTGCTGATAATTGTAAACTTTTAACCTGCAAAAAGATATGTTAGGTAAAATCGCCTCTGGAAATTGATTGTAGAATTCACCTTTGATCTGAAAGAATTCGCCTTTGTTTTGAAAACCACAAATTTATCCTTTTCAAATTTGCGCCTTTGTTCTGAAGAAATTCGAATTCCCTTTGAATTTGTCTTGAGAAAATACGAATTTATCTTGAAATTTGAGAATTCGCCTTTGACCTCTGAAGGATTGCGAATTTGTATTGAATGAATACGCCTTTGAGAATTCGCCTTTGATTATTGAGGAATTTGCGAATTTGCTTGAAACTATGAATTTCCCTTAAAGATGCGCGCCTTTATTTCTTGAAGAAATACGAACTTCTCTTGAAATTTGCTTTAATAAAATTCGATTTCCTTTGAAGATATGAATTTGCTTTGAAAAATACGAATTTCTCGTAAGATTGAATTTTCTCTTGAGAAATACGAATTTCTTTTGAAAGCTTTGTGAATGATAAATGATGGCGCCATACTTTAAATAAGAGGAAATTCGCACCAATTGGTAATTGCAAGAATTCAAAACCCTAACAAAAATAGAAGACTTCTAATTGGTTGCCTTTCAGTTGAACTGCCACTGACACTGAATCCGGAAATAAATAATAATAAATTAATATTCATCATGCAATTTGCAAAGGCATCAATTTTAGAGATTTGCCATTTTAATGCCAAAATATGCAAAATAAATATTAAATATTATTTAACTTCAGTTGACAAACCGAATGAAGATTTGAGATTCACCGGCGAACTTCACTGATTCTGAAAAGTCATCATTTGAGCTCATAGGCGTCCATTTGCTCAAGATATTGCGCTTTTTATTAACTTCCTATTTTATAGCTGACGACAAAGTCACGACTGGCCAACTTCAACACTGATTTCCGGGTGACCGAGTGATGTTGAGACTAATCTGGAGAATTCATCGGAAAGCCTACTGAACAAGGAAGAAATGTCTGCTGGGAGACACTACTGCAAAATCCATCATTTAACCCCCTAAAAAATTAGGCGCCCTTGATTAAATTCATTTACGGGTTCCAGACTTAACCATTTTCCAAAACTGCCATCTGACACTTCAAGCGAGGCTGGCCGAGCGGTGAACCTACAGCGGCGAAGCAAATCCTTTGTATGCTGGAGACATTAAAAATCCAACGACTATATGCACGACACCTGGCGTGTTAAGGGCCTCAAAAGTAAAAGCGCCCTGGCTCCTCGTTTGCATTGATGCCATTTTGACGAAAATTGAACTTTCAACCAGATGCCCTACTTTGACCTCTGATGTCTGGAGCTGAGATGACCTGATTCAGGCACTATCTGTTTTAACGGACAGCCAGAAGGGCCCACAAGAGAAGTCTTTAGAGGTGACGAAGCAAGAAAACTGCTTCTAAGACCTCAAAAACACCAATGCGTATTTTATTTAAAATATCCGCTCCAGACTTGGCCATTTTCCGGATATCCTCTCTTTTGCAGTATTGCACCAAAGACCTCACACGTACGAGCGTTTGCCAAATCCCGAAGGCTGACGGCTAGGCTCGTTGAGTAGATAAAGTAATTATGCTCAAAAGCCATGCAGACTTCGAACGTGAACGGCCTCATCTGACAGGCCTAAAGGCTAGGCGCCTCTGGACTGTAGAAATACATTGAAAACTTTATGTTGGTCCACCCGTTAAATTACGTGCTTGGTAGAATCTCTGCCACGATCACCTGGAATGTCAAATTGACAAGCAGGACGGTGCATCGCAAAGCTAGGCTCGAGTAGCACTGATGTTAGGAAGATCTCATCTGCAAATTTTGGCATCTTAAGGCTCATCTTAACCAGCACCCCTGGGCTGTAGTTGCACTGGGAACGCAACGAAGATGCTCTGAAGTGTGAAATGTCCATTATAAGCCCATCTTCAGACGACTGCTGTCGGAGTTCTGAGACTCGGATGACCGCGTTTGATATCTCGTTGGATGAGCAGACTAGTTGAGAACAGATTGACTGTATCAACTACCAGAAATACCAGATTTTACCTAGTCTTTAAGATGGGCGCCCTCAGGCTAGAGTTGCGCTTTTACCTGAAAAAGGACACTTTTCTCATATCTGGAACTTTGGGAATTTCAACTTCTATCGCCAGTTTCCGGAGTTGCGGGTCTCGGAAAGCTTCATTGGATAGCTCATCGGATAACTAGACCAATTCTGAAGAAATTGACTGTATTTATGAGTATTTTCAACAAGATCTTGACCTTCAAAAAGAAGGGCGCCCCTGGGCTACAGTTGCGCTTTCTTGCTTTTCTCTGAGAAATCTTCATAATTTAATCACTAAAAACTCCATCTTGACCATTGAAATGATCATGCAAAACCATAGTTGTTGTCGTGAAATGTTCCATTCTAAGCCTCTGCTTCAGGTTCTGTTCAATAAAACTGACTTTGACGGACAAAATATTGACAAAAACTCCATGCTTGATATTGCCCAAAACTGTATTTTACATCATTTTAGCAAGGTTTAGACTCTTTTATGCAAAATGCCTTGATGAAGCAAAAATTTGGGTTTTGGGTACAACATGATGTAACAATGTATTTAAAGGCCTCAGGGAGGCTTGAGCAGAGGTTGTTCAATGCTTTTGTAAGAAGAATTTCAAATAAACACCAACATTTTCAAGGCAAAGTTTCTGTGTTTTTCATCTTTCCTCACTGTGTACAGCTTTGTACAGACTTCCATTGGTCTGAAACTTATGTAGAGTTGTGGTAATATGTTTTAATTGTCCTTTCCCATCGGTTTGAATGCCTTGTTTTTAATTGAGAGGAAGATCTTGATACAATCCTAGGGACTGCCTGTAACAGGCCTGCAAAGTCTGACTTTGAATTTCAAGTAATGTAAGGCCATTCCTCCTACTGTGGTTTGATGTAACTCGGAGGAATGGCTTGTAACATGTTAGTTTAGGCATTTTATCTCTTGGGAGACAAAATGGAGCAGTTTGGTGTTAGGGGAGCGATACCCAAGGGCTGACAGAGCACTTTTCCATGTGAAATTGGGTTACCAAAGTATGGATTCGAAGAAATGTTGAGTGTATGGTTCTTGTAAGGAATTTGTGAGTATATGCAGACCTTATGTGGTGTGTTTGAGGCATTAGTTGGGTTGGGAAAGCCCTGTAGATATGACTTCACTAAAACCCTTGTGTTTTTGCTTGAAAATGAGGGTTTGTTTGATCATTGACTTAAAGGCCCTGTAGCAGCAAGTAAATTGGAGAATTTGGAGTTTTGACACATGACTTTTGGCTGTTTGGTGTGTTTTTGTGAAGGGCAGGTGTTTGAGAGGTAGTTCATTTGTAAAATAGGGCTAATTCTAGTAGCATTTCTGCAGGTCAGTTTATGTTTCTCAATGTTGACATGTAGAAACCTTGTGAGATCTTTGGGGAAACCTTGTTGATGGTTGGGTGACCGTTGTACGGACTTTATAAAAGGATACCTCCACTTTGATGAAATTTGAAGCTAGAAATCTATTGGTGCTATCTTGGGTAGTTTAAGGGAATGATGTTGTGAAGATTGAATTATTGTTGAAGTCTGATCAGATTCGGTTGGGTATTGTGTTCCTCCACTTTGTCTGCATCACATTCCATGAAACTTCATTCTTCTTCACTGTCTTTCCAAGGCAAGTTTTCCTTCTTTGAACAGAGAGTGAAATTCATGTCAGCACAAGAGGTTCAACGTTGTTCAAAACAAAACTCATCCTTTTACATTAATGATCATAAACCTACAATCTCGTCTATTCATTTTCACATCAATGACAATTCAAACAATGAATTCCTTCGACATTAATGTTAGGAATCTCTTTAATATTCCTTTGACATCAATGACAGCATTTACAACAGAAGGAGCAAAGCCTGTCATCACCACTCCTGGCAACCACCCTCGAAGGAATAAGGAGGTAATTGGAGGTGAAATTAAGGAACTCCTAGATAGGGGACACATCCATCCCAGTTCAAGCCCTTTTGCCTCCTCTATAGTCCTCGTTAAAAAGGATAGTGCAATGAAAATGTCCATGAACAACAGAGCTCTAAATAAGAAGACTATCAAAAATCAATACCCTATCCCCAAGATCAATGAATTGATACATTAACTCCATGGAGCGGTCTACTTCTCAAAGATAGACCTTATATCAGGTTACTATCAGATATTGATCCAAGAGGGCATCAGTAAAACAACCTTTTGATGCCAGCCACTATGGGCGCTATGAATTTTTAATCATGCCATTTAGCCTAACTACTGCTCCAGCCACATCCCAATGATGCATGAACCAAGAGTTTTTCCATCAATTGAGGAAATGTGTTGTTTTCGTGGACGACATTTTCATATACAACAAGACCTAGGAAGAGCACTTAAGGAACATTGATGAGGTGTTGAAGATTCTAGAAACCCAAACTCTTTTTGCTACAGATTCCAAAGCGAAATCATAATGATAAAGATTTTGCATCTAGGGCACATCATCAGTATTCAAGGAATGTGGGTGGACATGGAGAAGATCAAAGCAATTGTGGACTTGCCCCCGCACAGGACTCTAATCAAAGGTTCATTAAGGGGTTCTCTCAACTGGCTACCCCCTTAACAAATCTAACAAAAAAAGGAGCCTTCGTATGGATGGAAGCAAAAAAAAACATACTTTTGACAAGTTAAAGGAGGTAATGAGCTCATGTCCCAAGTTAGCTATCGCTAATTTTTCCCTTCCATTGAGGAAATTCTCATATACAACAAGACCTAGGAAGAGCACTTACGGAACATTGATGAGGTGTTGGAGATTCTAGAAACCCAAACTGTTTCTGCTAAAGATTCCAAGTGAATTCACAATGACAATGATTTTGTATCTGGGCATATCATCACTACTCAAGGAATGTGAGTGGGCATGGAGAAGACTAAATCAATTGTGGACTAGCACCACACAAGACTAATGCAACTATGAGGGTTCTATGGCCTCTACAAATTACAAATTGTGGACTGATTTTGATTGGCTCAAAATACTTCCACATCAGGCTATTGTAGTCAGAATCTCAAAAGATCAGTTTTTCCCTAGTGGGTCTATTTTGCTTTTTCAGAAGCATTTTTGGAGCTCCGAAGTCATCAATGGAGGCCAGATAGCTGCTAGGCGTCAAATTCAACATGCAAGTACTAAACAAAAGATGAGTTGAAGAACATGCACGAAGAACGAGCAAGGAAGGTGAAGTTTGTCAAAAATTGACTAACACTGCCAGCCATGGGCGCTCCAAGGGAAGATAGGTGCCCATCTTTTTAGGGCATCAAATGATGAAATTAGGGTTTGAGCCTCAAGACAAAGTTGTTTAGAATCCTCCCAACTTCGCAGTGAATCCGACAATGCAGTCATCAGATCATTCAGTCACCCGGAATTCGAGATCAAACAAAGGAGTTTCAACCAAAACACGGAATGAAAATCATGAAAATGTCAAAAAAAATTCTAGTCTGGGAACTTCCAGTGACCCAGGTGCCCAAGGGCACCCAACTTTTTGAGGGGCCTAACTCAACAATTAGGGTTTGCAAATGTGCTCAATCTCTCCAAAATTCAGACAGCTTCGCAACGGGTGTCTTCATCAAAGCATCTAACTTGTCGTTCTCCGGCAAATCCAGATTGAGGTTAAGGTATAGAATGAAGGTTTGAATTTGAAGATAAAATCTAATGAAAAATATTCTTAGTCTGGAGCAAATGAGCACCCCCAGAAGGGAAAGGCACTAATGATTTTGGAAGCCCAAACGGATGATTTTGCCAGTGAAGCTCCCAGGATGACTTCTTCAGGATTGATCAGGCTTTCCAACGAGATCTCCAGCATGTCAAACAAAGTTGGCAGTCACCAAATGCAATAGGCGGAACAGAGGGTCTGACAAGAGCCAAAGTCAAAAGCAAGAAGAAAGTAAAGAAAAATTAGCTAACTCTGGTGAAGTTGGGCACTCCAGCTTGCCAGGGGCGCCCAAGCTTTTGAGCGCCTAGATGTAGCTTTCAAGTGATGTAACTCCCACAAGACCCCTCTCGAAATCCTTCAAGCTATCCGATGAGTCTAGCTTTCAATCTATCTGAGCTCCAGATCATCCAAAATGGCAGGATCATCTGAAAGAGGGGAGAAGCTTGAAACTTGAAAAGTAAAACAAATGGTTAAGTCTGGTGAACTTGGGCGCCCCAGGAGGAGATAGGCACACAAACTTTTGAGGCCTTACAATGAGTTTTCAAACAAAATCACCTCCAAAAGACCCTTCTCAAAATTCAACAAGCTATCCATCGAACCTAACAGTCAACCGATCAGGTCAATCTAGCTCACCGAATTGCGAAATCATCTGAAGGTGAGGAAAACACAGAAATTGAAGAATATCAAGATAATGGCTAACACTGGAAGCCATGGGCGCCCAAGGAAGCCAGGGGCGCCCAAGCTTTTGGAGGTCAAGATGAATTCTTTAGCCAAAGTTGTCTCCAAATGATCTCTTCATAAACAAACAGGCTCTTTGACGGATCATTCTGCCGGATCACAAAGTTCACCGAGCTCCGGAAAATCGAGATTGAACAGAGGATGAAACTCAAGCAAAAATTGAAAATGGCAAAGTATGGAGAAGAAAAGCGCCCCAAGAAGAGATTGGTGCCCAAGAAGCCATGCCTTGGCGAAATTTTCAAAATGTCAAAATTTCATAGAGAAAAAAAAAACATCTAAATTCAATGCACAAGCTAAGGCTAGGGTTTGAAGGATTGAAAGCAAAAGAAAGCAGATTTTCTCATCCTCAAACTTATTTAAGGCAATCTTGTCCTTCATTCTTCACAATTTCTTGCAGGGGGCAAAGACGAGCAGCAAACAATGTTTTTCTTTTTAAGATTTGAGAGCCATAGCTTGCTGATTTTCCAAAAAGTTCATCAATTTTCAAATCAGCAACATAAGACCTTGCTTTTTCATGTTTTTTTTTTCATCCAGAACACCGAATTTTTGAAGGTCAAGGTTTTCAATTTTTTAGTGATCTGGGTCTGCTCATCTCATCTTTCTGAACAATTTTTTAAGAGAATTTTCAAGTTGCAGCAGCTGCTTTTTCTTTGCATGTCAATCAAATCTTCAGTGTTTTCAAGATTTGATCATCCGGGTCCTCTTAAAACAATCTTCTGAAGAAAACCCAGATCATAGCTTTTTTCAAGAAGATTTCAGATTCTAGGATTGGCTGCTTTTTCAATCAGCCCTCAGTGTTTTTCAAATCTGATCAATTGGGTCCATTTCTAATTGTACTTTGAAGAAAACCCAAGTACCAACATTTGTTTTGGGGGAAAATTGAAGAAATTAGGATTTGCTACTTTTTTAGTCTAAATTCAAAATTTTCAAAAACGGACGATCTGGGTTGTCTTGCAACGAAATTTTGAGCAAAACCCATATCTCAAAAAAATTTCCAAAAATTTGTCTATTGAAGGAAGAAAAACCAGCATTCTAAAAATAGTAAGTTGCTCAAAACTTGTCTGAATATAGTCAAGTTTACAAGCAATCTTCAAGGTTTTCAATATGGAATACACTCCCATCAAATTCAGAGCCAAACAAGTGTTGTATCATGATTATCTGAACAAATGAGGTTGATAAGTACTTTTTCAATACCACCATGGACGGAAAACTTCATCATCTCAGTTGAAGAACGCGAGAAGGTGTGATACGAGGAAAAAGGAAAGGTATCGGAAAAAAAATGTGCAATACTCTTCTGTTGGAAATCAAGAGAAGTGTCAGAAGCATAAAGTTGTAGAGCCGCCAAGTTATCAATTAGTGAGTCATCTTTTGGAGCAGTGATGTTTTCCAAGAACATAACTCATAAAGCAGCTAAAGAAGTGAGATTCTCTAAGTTTGATCGCAGAAGGAAAGGAGACCTTGGAGAATTGGAATATTGCCATAGATAGTATCAATGCACCTCATAAAGCAGCAGTTTCTAACTTTTGGTGGATTTGGTTTCCCAAAATACCCGTAGATGAGTTATCTTATCAAGACAACAAAGATCTCCAAAGATGAATTAAATCAACTATCATCTAGAAGCTTTCTTTCCTCTTTCTTTCTATTCTTGGAACAATTCTTATCCATTCTTTGAAGAGAGAGAAGATAAATTGTAATAGTTGGTGTTTCCTGTTTTTCCTGCTTTCTTAGGTGTTAGATGTTATCTTCTTTCTAGATTTAGAAATAAAGCTTGCTTGCTGAGCAAGCCCTAGTTGTGAAAGCAAAGAGATTTTAGGGTTCCCTACTCCTCTGGTTGCCTATAAATAAGAGCCTTTGCTCATTAGTTTTCTTTAACGGTTATTGTGATAGCAAATTGCGAGCCTGTAATGCAGCAAGTTGTTATTCAGTGTCAGTTCACTTTGTGTAAGAGCAAATTGCATACCTCTTTACCTGCAAGTATTGTTCCATGCATGTGTCATGTGTCTAGTGTAATCTTTGTTCTAGAGATTTGAGAAATAAAGTCTTGAGCCTCCTTTGCCTTGATATAACAGCTCAAGTTTTCGTCTATTGTGTTATGCTTATATGATCTTAAATTTCAGCTTGCATTGAAAGTTAGTAAATGTATGTTGAGAGGAGAGTTTGTCTAAGTACGTCTATTGTGTTATGCTTACGTGATCTTAATTTCAGCTTACATTGAAAATAGAGGTATGTTGGGAAAGGGTTTATTTAAGCACTTTGTCAGAGAATCAATTCTTATCCATTTCTAATTTCTCTTGCTTTGTGTTTACTTCAGAAATTAGAAACGTTTTTACCGTAGATTGGTCGTAGTTGAAGTTCTAAATCAGAAAATCTTCACTACGACACTTGAGTTTTATAAACCTTATGCTCTTAGCTGATCAAAAATATAGGCAAATTAGTTTAGTTTAACACCATCAGCAAGAGGGAGCTTCCCCTCCTAATTTGAAGAGCGGTTTATCTGTGCATAGTTGTCCATTTCAAATCCGCATTCCAGAGGTGCGAATTTAAACGCCAACACATGACAATAATGTAGAAACCCTAGTTTCCCCCTGTTACTGAATCTGATGTTTTTGTTTGTTTTTCTGAAGATTTTGGTTTTTTTGACGTTTTTGCATAGAATATGAAGAATGCGATTTTGCAATAAAATAATATAAAATCTAGATAAAATTCATACAACTCCAGAAGTAATAGAATTTATAGCAAATACTGAAGACAGTCTATTATTTAATCTTCTGAGATGATTACAATAAAGATCCAGTTGCATGCAAACAAAAAGGCAATGATTTTATTGAAGAGAACCTGATATTTGCAGCTTGCTAATAAATAACTTGAGATGGTACGGCTGTTGTAAATTTGCACTTCTCCCTCTAAAAACAATTGTAATGTAACCCAGATGCTGTGGCGCCACCAAATGAGAAGACTGGAACCCCAAAGCATAGGCGATTTGCACAAGATCTGAGGACAGCTTGAAAAGGAGATAGTACGGCTGCTGCAATTGGTACGGCTGTGACAGAACAGCAAGTACAAAATGTACGGCCTTCTAAGATCAATGTTCACACTCCAAAAATATGATGCGCCTTGATGGATATAAGCTTTCTGGATGAAACCCCAACCAAACTCTGACAATGAATGATCTCTGAATGCTCTGTAATTTCTTCTGGATGAAGAAATCCCTCTGCCTGGCAATAAATCGGATGATATTTCACACCCTCTAAATCGCTCTCACTGGAGATGGCTCGTTCTCCAATGTTTCGAGACTGAAACCCTAAGTTCCTGTGCTCTGCTCAAGACTTGATCAATTTTCAATTCACAAATAGACATAATGGCTCGAATTTCCAAGCAAATGGCTTATACTCATGAAAAGTGCGAATTCCTCAATAATAGGAAATCATTAAAATAATTCGAACTTTTAATTTTAATCTTTCAATAGTCTCCCAACAATTTTTAATTATAAAATATAATCGTCAAATGGCCCCTTTCTGATGATGGGCGACCCCTTCACTGAAATCACTTAAGTTATAACTTTATATTATAATGCTCCCACAATTAATATTTAATTAAATCAATTAAATATTAATATCTCGCTCAATATTCACCCGATGCTCGAGCCGTCTGAAGCTGTCGACTGAAGAAGTGATTCTGCACGTAATCCATCCATACTGCTAAAAATAGCAAGGGTCCCACGGTGAGTGCCAATAACTGCTAAAAATAGCAACTCAGGCTAGAAGTGTCCGAACGAGCCCGAACGAAAGCCAACTAATCAAGAACTGCCAACTGAAGCTGAGCCAAGCTCCAACATGACCCTCTATCCAACCTATCAGCCTACGAGGGTCGCATAATAGGCTAATCCTGTGCTCTGAGAGATGTCAACTAGAAGGGGACATGACAAATAATCATAGATGAGAGTGACAACATTCCTCAACTGCTTTTATCAATTCTGCAATATTGTGTGTGTGAAGATGGATGGATGATAACATCAAGTGTGAAAGCGTTAGCACAACAAGTGGTTGACCAATCTAGGCAAAAGTTGATATCATATTTTGCTAAGATGACAGTTGATCCAAAGAAAGACTTACAAAAAGAGGAGTTCAAATCAAAAGTTGTTGATGACAAGAATGCCTTGCCTCATGACGAGTGTTTGACAAAACCCCAAGTTGACTCCTTGGAAGTGCATGTAACTATACATATTGAGGATGTGTGCAATGAGATTCACAATACTGCAACCTTGAATACTCCTTTAGAGCTATCCAGTAAAGTTGTAGACACTACTACCAAGGTTGGCATCATTGAGATCATTAATACATCTTCAAATGATGGGCTTGTTGAAGGAAAAATGGATGAAGTTTTTCAAACAGCTACACATGATGATTCTTTATCTCATTATAGTGATGGTGACAAAGGTGGCTTCTGGTTAGACTACCAGACCAAGCTTATGGAGAGAGATACCTATGTTGACATTAGTATTGGTGAGTTGGACAGTAACTTATTCAGAGAGACGACATCACAAGAGGAGCACAAATAACACATATTCTCTAAACAAAGCAATCAGCATTTTAACACATGGGATCCGAGTGTATTGACTCCAAAGTATGATGAGGATCCTACATGAAATAAATTTCCTTTTGATTGTGATGATGTTCTGATTTTAGAGCACAATGCATGCATGGAAGATGGCATTGATGATGTTGATTTATTTCTTGAAAACAAATCTAATTCGTCAACACGTGAAGCTGACTTTGAGTAGAGGTTTAGTGACTTTGATGATTTGGATCCACAATTTACTACTGAAAATGATAATGGAAAGGCTCAAGTGATTTGCGACAGCCTTGGAGTCATTAGTGACAGGTATGAAGGTTTTAATTATAGTATTCATCATAGCAGCAATTCACTTTCTTCGCATGAACATGATTGGAAGAATCAATTTGTGGTGATTGTTGATAATCAATTGTTTGAGATGGGTGTTGATATGGCATATGGCAATCCACTCTTTGAGTTGAATGATGGGACTACTCTTGGTTGCAACATTGCATTGAGCAAAAATAGTAAGGTATGGGATTTAGGAGAAAATTCAGAACTAGAGTTGGAGTGTGGTTTTCAATGTGGTTTTGATTTAAGTTCACATTGTGAGGTGATAGTTTACCCACTTGGGAGACCACCAGACATGAAATGTGTGGAGAAGACAAAAGAAGATTGCATAAGGAGTGTTGTGACATTAGGAGACGTAGTATCTTCATGGGATGAATTGATTCATGGAAACTTCTACATTTCTGAAATTGAAAAGTATTCAAATAATGTTGTTGAGCTTGTTGGAAGTTGCAAAATAGCAACAAGGAAAGTTGTTGGAGCTTTCATGGATGGGCTACATGGGTTTAACAAAGAAGTCACAAATTCCTTTGATGTGAATTGTGATTTGGATGGCACTTGGACATGTGTTGTGCACCTTTCTAAGCATGTTGCGATCCTCAACAAGGATTGATGAAGTTAATTGAGAACAGATTGGAGGATCTTTGGAGGTATAAGGATGAAAATTTCAGAATTATTGATGTTGTTCCTTTCTTTGCCAGCCATTTGGT
This sequence comes from Sequoia sempervirens, assembly GCA_007258455.2. Lineage (NCBI taxonomy): Eukaryota > Viridiplantae > Streptophyta > Pinopsida > Cupressales > Cupressaceae > Sequoia > Sequoia sempervirens. The sequence goes on from VDFB02254805.1 coordinate 78,523, forward strand.
AATTCTATTTGCTAATCCCCAAATGGATTGGAGAGAGATTTTAAGTAAGGATGGGAGTAATGAACAAATAGTTACTCTTGGGAGTATTACTTGGCAAAGAATAGATCGAAATTTCAATGATGAGCTTGTTTTGGGGTTACAGGCTATGTCACAAGGTTCGGCGAACTTCAAGCATGAAGTTCCAATTTCACCGAATCTGAAAGTTTTGTTTTAAATTCGTTGAAATTCGCCGTATTTCATCCACTGACGTGTCGTCTCCTATTGTGCGCCAAAGGGTCATCAAAACGCAAGCACTGAGTTTTCCATCGATTGCAGGCAATTTCTCTGCGGGTGCCAATGACCTTCACGTATATCCGCTACTTCATCGGGTCCCCGCAACCATAATATCCCTTGAATTTCCTTTGTTTCCGCACAGCAGGCAATATGTGTGGGCACGGGAGTTCTTGCAATGGTTCGCGCAATACCACCAATGCCTACGTCACACTTGGACTATCTATTCTTCACGGGCTGGGTGTAGCCTCGATCCCACGAGGAGATCCTCGGTAGCTTGGAACATCATAAATCTTTATTTGCAATTAGATTGCTCCGCGACAAGCATTTCGGATATAACTCTGCTACCTTTATATTGTGTTTTGAAATATATTTAATATAATTTTATATGTAATAAATTATTTTTACTTATAAGTTATATATATTATTTATTATATATATGAGAAAAAATATATTATATTTATATATAAGAAAATATTTTGCATTATATATATTTTAGTATATATAATATTTACTAGTTTTTATATATTAGTAATATTATTTAATTTCCTTTAGACAATTTTGTGGATATATTACTTATATTTATAAAAATAAAAATAAAAATTACATAAGGCGAATTTAATCCGAATTTTTTACTTTTTGAATTTTTTCCTTGTCGAACTTCATCTGAATTTCAATGTTGCCGAGCTCGAATTCGAATTCGAACCTTGTGACTTAGGTTACAGGTGAGTCACTTCACTTTTTGGTTTCCTCTCATTCAAGGGAGTTGGCACTCTCTTCTTTGTCCAAGAAGTAATAATTTTCAGTTGGATATTGCTTGGAGGTATTTCTCAGCCACTACTAAATTATTTTGGTGATGTTGTTGTCCTTTGCATAGAGCACTAAAATCATATTGCACTTCACTGATTTCAGTTTTGAATAGCAGACATTATTGTTTACTTCAGACCTTCCTAACTTAGACAGTTCATCTTATGAAGGTTTGTGATGTAAACTTTGATAGTTTACCCTTGGTGTGGATTTAGGACAGGGAACTTCTACATGCTTTGGTTCGTCATTCCGTGACCTTTGGAGTTGGAACAATAAGCGTTTTTGCTAGTCTTCATGGTTGTATCAGATTAGTACAAAGGAGACATGTTAGATCCATATGGTGTTATGTTGGTGAGTTTGTAGAACTCTTGCATATGATTACTTCCCTTTTTGCAAGAAGATTGGAGTTCGCATCTGCAGTTATGACTTTATATGACACCTTGAGGAGGTATATTGAGGAGTATGGTTTTGGGTTGAGCAGATATTTCTTCCAATTGCCTAGGATCATGTTAGGGATAGGGATTGTAGTTCTGGACATTACAAGGATGCTTCAATGAGAGATGCTTCATGGTATAGGTTTCAGCCCTTACAAGAAAGTGCAGTATGGGCATGACGAACAGTTAGTTATGATTAGAGTGGCACAACGTCAGCATGGTGTTTCCTTTTTGAGACTAACTTGGAACCTAGGATCATATTGTTTTGTAGTTCAGTAATCGTATGGAATGAGAGAGCCAATGATAACTTTCTAGAGTTTACTCTTGTGGCACATCAGTTTGGTTCTCTCGATGAGCATTTCTTTGAGGAGTTGATCACATTAACGTGGTATTTGATTACTCTTCTTACAGGAGGTCCTCAAGAGGTCTCTTGAGTCGGTACCTCGCAAGACAATGCTTTGAGTAGATGGTGCTACAAATCTCCTAAGTTGACTTCGAACACTAGGATCTTACTTGGTTTTAAGGTGGATCAGTTTGTTGTTTTTGGAGTTGTGATGGCATTGCTTGAGGACAAAGTAATCTTTGAGAAGGGAGGACTGTAATGTCCCCATTTTCATTGTCCTTATTTGGGCTAGTTTGGTTTTCACTCACTTAGTATTTTTAGCAGTGTTACCCCAAGCTTATGAAACGAGGACGGCAGGGTACGGCGGGATGAGTCCCCAAGTTTCTAGATTTTGAGGCCAAATTTCAGGACAGCAAGGGGACGGCTATATAAAATATAAGGAAAATTTAAAATATATAGGGGAATATTAAATATTCATATGAAAACATGGATAAGGCATGAATAATATACATTATAGAACCTTAACATATAACATTTGTGTTCAACATTATTTGTCAATATTCAATATGCATTCAAAATTCAAAATTAACATACATAAATCATGAAACAACCTCCAAGCTATAATTTATAAACTTATATCAAAATTCCCAAAGGCTACATTGCTGCCATATAGTTTTAAAGTTTAAAGTTTTACATTATGAATCATGATATGAAAATCAAAATGCAATAAACAAAGAGTAGTAGCATTGTTGCCCCTAATCTACATCTCCCATAACCGCATCAAAATCAGAGTCATCCTCTGAGTAACTACCACTACGATGGTCCACCTCAACCTCAAGCAACGGAATCCCAAGCAAACCCTCTACTGTTTCCTCCTCATCAACCTGGGCCACATCCTAGGGATCAATATCCCACCATAGAGTTGGAGTCTATCGATACTTTGGAGCCTGAAAATCTTGAAGCCAAAGAGCACTATGCACAACCACTAGCTTCTCTGCTCATCTAGAGGTAAGTCTATTCCTCTTGAGGGGGAGGATAAAGCTATTTGTAGACCAATTCCTCTCTATAGCAGAGGAACTAGCAACCTGTGCAAGAAAGGTGAGTAACAAGTGTCTCAACTGTGATGTATCCCTCCCATGCCATGTCCACCACCTAAAAGGGTTTGTTTGACTAATATAGCTCTATCCAACCTCACATGTGGTTTACTCAAAGTTGGGCCACAAAGATTTGCGAAGTCAAAGAATTGTGTCTGAAGTACTGAAGCTTGCTTTGTTGAATACATCTTATCAATGGCCCGTGTTAACCCATCTAAAACCTCTAGGTCATCACATGGAGGCACCCTACCATTCCTTGGTGCATACCATTTGAGATTTAGAGCAAAGGCAGCCATATGAAGTAGGGTGTTCATTGTGTTCCACCTCCGCATCACAATGGGCCAAATGTGTGACTCATATAAATCCAAAGTGGGATCCTTTGCCAAAATTGTTTGCTTGATCTTCGCAAGCATACTGTCAAATGTCTAATATATATCTCCAAGACTAAGAGAGACTGTATCAACATATCGGATGACATCTACAATATGCGAGATGAAGGAGCAAATATCTCTGCAGAATGCAAACAAAAAGGTCAAAAGAATTAATTGACATGTTAGAAACTTCAAAAGTTGGAACATTGGACAATAAAATAAACTATTAAAATTAGAAATTTAATATGAAAATCAGCAATCTAATGCCTTACCTCAAATTGGGCCACCAATCATCATCGAGGATCTTTTGTTCAATGGCTTTTCCTTGAGTAGAACTTGAATTGAGCCATCTAGTCCACTCTAAATTAACCATCATCAGTTGAAGAGGCTCATGCACCTCAAGCATCCTCTCCAACAAGATGAAGTATGTGGTGTATCTATATTCATTGATTCAATGATTCATTAAAACAAAATCAAATTTAGAATACAAATTGAAATGTTTGAAGTTTCAAAATTTGAAAAATTGGAAGTGAAACAAAATGAAGTGGCATTCCCTATCTAAACAAGCTTGAGAAACTCCTTTGAAAATGATCTGAAGAGAGCAAGTGAGGTGTGGTGATTGCAAATGAACATTTAAATATCTCTAGCTTCTGCCACCACTTGCTTCACCCAATCCAACTTCCCTATGTCTTTCAATGCATTGTTCAATGCATGAACACAACATGGGGTCCAAAAGATGTGCTTATAAGCCTCCACCATCAAACCAACCGATTTGCACACACGTGCTGAAACGGTGATCACCTGCAACACATTAGCAGCCCCAACCTCTTTTATGGCATCTCTCAAAATGGAAAAAGTGAAATTTGCATCTTACGTTTCCCCGAACAATCTATGGCTCTAAGAAAATAAGAACCAGCAAGGCATGTGACTATGATATTGATGAAAGGTCCACATCTAACATCAATCAACCCATCCATCACTATAGAGCAACTTGTCCTCATCCACGTTTGCCTCATATCATCCATTAGCACATTAACTTTGGAGTGCTCTCTGTCTAGGAGGGTGGTGTGTAGCTTATGATCCCCAAGCGGTATGAATGAAGGACCAATAGTGGCTATATATTTAACCATTTGTTTGAAATAAGAGGAACGGGCCACATGAAATGGAATGGCATGGGCAAAAAAGAATTTGGCAATGGAAGATTGTAATGAACAACCCCCAAATAATTTTTTCCCTCTTTTTTTTGTTTGCTCTCTAAACTTTTTTTTTTATTTGCAAATAGGTTTGTTTGGAGTTTTTAAATGTATAGAGTTTCATGTGCCATACGTGGTTTTGACTTTGCATGAACATATAAAGTAATGAGCATTAAATAGAATGCAAAGAACTAGGATAGATAACATTTCAAAGCTTCCAATAATCAATTTAAATAACAAAAATTTTGCAGACCATTGTAGAGCATTTTCTCACTCAGAAATAAGTATTATCAGAACTGGAAACAATCTCCTTGAAGTAGTTAATGGACTCCCTCTTGACACATCCTTCTCCAATGAACAGACCTCCAAACTCAAATTGGAAATGAACTATAACAGCAGTATTGAAATCTTCCTAAGAGCTATAGAGGAACTCAAAATAATGTAATCAAACCAGTCACAAACTCCTTAACTACTGAACATATCTTCTTCAAACCCACGTCCGAGCTCACATGGAGGTAAGGTCCCCAAGCTCGTTGCCAAGCTGCTATCAAAGACGTCCACCAAAGCTCTATAAAACTGAACCTTCAACATAGAAAGATTCGTCCAACCTTAGGGAAAACACCTAGGAAAGGGGCACCTAGCATCCAAGGCGAACTGATCTAGTAAATTTTGGACAGCTTCTAAAATTGCAAACTAAAGCTTGATAGGGACGCCTTGGTGAATGTTTTCAAAAGAAACAATACCCATTCGGAACACTCAATTCTCTTCGAAGTTATGAACAAATCTTCAAGCTCAAGTCTAGACTAAAAGTACCCAGAAATCATGAATTTCATCATCAAAATGCATCTCAACTTCAACTAAATCAATACCAAGATATTACTAGCCAAAACAAACAAAACTCACATCAAAAATGATTGAAAACCTTCACCCTTTATGGTTGTAACCTGCACTTTGATGCTCTAATGGCGACCTCTGAATGAAATCACCCCTTCACCAGCTTGAGCAGGGCTCTCACTACCGAAACCGGTCTTAGAAAACAAGGGTTTTCATCCTCAAATCTGTTTTCTCAGTCCTCTGGGATCACACCAGCAGCACCTCTATAAGTCGTCAAACATCCATGTAAAAATAAGGCTTCAAAATGAGCTTTTAAAAGCTTCAACATCAAATTAGGGCTTCCAAGCATGAAGCAACCCTAAAACCACTTCAAATCCATGCCAAAATAACTTTAATTTGATTTTATTTTAATTTTTTGGCTCCAACTTTAGCTTGGACGCCCAAGGCTTATTCAGCATTCAAAAAAAAATGTGTTGCCTTCTAAAACGACTTTAAGTCATCACACTAGGCACCCATGGTACTTTTCATGTCCCCCTTTGACCCTAAACAATAAAATATAAAGTCACTTTATAATAGACCTTTTTTTGAAGCACAAATCAAATATTAAAATGATTTAACATAAGTAACTTTATATCAACTGCATTTGTGATGCGGTGATTAGCTTGACCAAGTCCAATTACTCGAAATTGACTTACTATTTTTACTAAGTACTAAAAATAGCAAGTGACACCCCAAAGGCTCGAACTGGAGAAATTTTGATGTTGCACGAAGACTCACTATCGATAATGAGCACCATAATGGCCTAGCTAAAAATAGAAAGTCATGCCAGAAACACCGAAAAACCCAAAAAAAAAGTATTTGCACAAGATATTAAAGCTCATCGAACAACCTCCACTCATTGCCCGAGCAAGAAACCCTACACTACTTTGTCAAACAAACCAATTACTAAATATAGCACTTACTAAAAATAACAAGTGTCAAAACCAAACTGATCCAAAAGAGGACATTGAAAATGGGGACATTAGAGAGATTTTGTGGCTTCTCATGCTTGGTTATTAAACATAGACTCAATTGTAGCTCCCTTCCCACTACCACTCACCTTCCTCTTTCGTCTTGTGTCAACTTCACTACTACCAACCATGCAAGGTATAGGCATAGTTGATTGCACACTTGGAAAAGAAGATGACCCACATTGAACCCCATCCACCTCCATTTGCAATCTTTGGCACTCTATTGTTTCATGCTCTTTTAACTCAAGACATATTCTAACTCCATGGCCCACCTCACCCAAAAAATGAGACCTTACCCTTGTGTAGCTGCCCCTAAAATCTTTATGGCAAACATGGCAATTCCACACCCTACTCCCCCTTGAATATTTTTGTCTTTGGCCCACAAGTGTAACATATTGAAGGAAAGGGTTTTTATTGTTTAAAGGGGCTTTTGCATATGGTTCCATGATTGTTGACTCGCATTTATATGGGTTTGGTTGCTCTCCACTAACACCCTCACCACTTTCTCTTCTATTTTGCACTTCATTTTCACTTTCATTCCCATTGGCACTGCTGCTCATTTTGTTTTGGATTTTAGTAGTTTATATTGAAGGATCACCAAAAAATATCGGTGATAATGTCGCCGAAATTTTGGCAGAAAAAATGCATACCTCTTGATGGATTTGCAGCCCCAAGTGCACTAGATTCAAGCTCTTCTCCTTTAACCAGCTGCTCGCCCTCCTTCAATGGTTGCCTTTACAAACCCTTGGCTGCTCCTTTTTCCCTTCACAAACAAATGCACAAATGAAGTGAAACAAGAGTGTTTTTCCTCATAAAGGTACCATAAAAGATTGAGGCCCACCACAAGCCACGAAATCAAGGCTTTTTGTGTTTTTTTTTTTTTTTTTGAAACACACAGAGACACGGGGCATGGCCGATCATCCCCTGGACGGTTGAGGGATGTCTAGGCGTCCCCTGGCCATCCCGGGGACGGTCAGCCATCCCCCTTTTTCATACTAACTGGTCCCTCATTTATGAGATGTTTCCTGGATTTTGGGCAAAAAAGGGGACGCCAAGGGAGCGTCTCTAAGCCATCCCCCTGTTCCTAGGACGTCTCGGGGCAACGACAGGTCATTTTAGGTAGGGGCACGTCTCTGGGTTTCCCTGATTTTTAGTAAGTACTATATTTAGTAATTGGTCCTCGCAGCAATGCAGTGCAGGGTTTCCTGTTTGAGCAGTGTGTGGCAGTTGTCAAGTGAGCTCTAATGTTTTGTGCTAGTTTGTTGTTTAGGAGTTCTTGCTATTCTTACTAGTTGCTATTTATAGTAAGTCTATTTCCAGTAACTAGTCCTGGCAACAGTGTAGTGCAAAGTTACCATTCTTGGCAAGGGGTGAGTTTATCCATAGTCTGAATTATTATTGGTTAATACATTCCTAAAGTATTTAAATTGCTTTTTAATAAAAAGTGGATATAAGCTAAGGTTATAAAAAGGACCCCCTTGGCCTAGTTGTACAACGCTGTTTTAAAAGAGGGGCCATTAGACTTTTAGTGGACATCTTTAATATAGTTTTAGTTTATTAAGTTGAGGCTTAATTTATGCCTCAAGAGGTGGACGACCCCCTTGGGGAAATTTCATATCATTTAAAAATGAAATAAGGTTATGTTAAAATATTTTATTGGAGAGCTTGAAAAAGAACGTTGGTTTTTTGGAGGTAAAGGAGAACTTAAAATAATGTTGCCCTAATTTCTCCCCCTTTCTCTATTTATTCATTTAGAGCTCTCATTTGGAGATATGAACGATTTTGACAACATAAACAGATTGCTGGATTGTTTCCAAATTGTGAATGTTGAGGATTGAGGACAAAATCCCTCATTTCTAGCGCTGGTTTCAGTGGTGAGAGATCCATCCTAGCTGGTTGTTGTGGTTCTACTTCAGGGATCATCATTGTGCTTATAGAGTTCTTGATTTTTCTTCATTTTGGGAATGAATAATGAAGATCTTTTTGGTATTTTAATGTGATTTTGGAGTTTTGGGTGTGTATGATTATTGGCTTCATTTTGGTGGTGATTGGTGGTGATTCTGGAGCTTTTTCAATGGTCTGATTCCTTTTCCAGAATTTTGGAAATTATCTTTTGCCAGGGTTTGAAAGTGTAAACTATTTGTAACTCCATGCACGCTTGGTCTACCAATCTGGGTATTTGCTTATTGGATTCCTCATGTTTGGGCACCCCATTTCTAGTGTTTACTTGCATTCTTTGGTGAAGCAATGATTTTTAGAGCCTACTCACCCTTCTTGGGAGTCATGTCATTTCTGGGTTTGTTGAAGCCTAGGTCTGCTGCTACAGAGTTCTGATTCATGCTTATTTTGGGTTGTTATGCTGTTTCTTGCTGTGACAGCGTCTAGGGAGGTTTCTTATATGTATGTGCTCACTCCATTGACCAAAGCTTGCAATGTATGGTGGATAGAATGACTGTGTTGGCTCATATCAGGTCTGCAACACATTTGGCTCATATCAGGTATGCAACTCATCCACCTTCACAGGCTGGCAGGTTTGACCAGGTCTCATACCACTTGTGATGTCCCCTTATAGAATTATTATGACTTTTGCCTTTAATCTTCTAAGTAAAGATATTAAAAAGGGCCTAGGACTAATAATTTAAAATGATATACTTTAAGAGTAATTTTCAAGGCTAATGGACTCAATTATTAGACTTATTTATTAATGGTAATTGAAGATATGTAAATAGGAGTAAGTGAAATATCCTTTATAAGTTACAATATATATAATCTGCAATTATGTTTGTTTAAAGATACAGCTTAGACGCCATAAAATGAATGTTGTTTCTTAATTCTCCAATTAGTTACATGCATATGCAAGTCAGGCAGATTGGTGCCTATCTTATTCACTGTCTCTGCTATAATTATCCCTTAAATCTTGAGAAATTATGGAGGGCTGGGTGTCTGATTTCTTCTGATCAATATACAGCCTGAATTGCTAACCAATTGCTCCCTAGGAGCGACTTGATCAGCTTGTTTAGAATATTAATACTTCAGTTTCAATCGATGCCTTTTGTCATTTGACCCTCCTTTTTATCCCCACACTGGCCAAGAGTTACACCTCTTCAAGGAATGCCTTCGATTAAGAGACATGTCTCCTTGTTAGTTTTAATTAATATTGTCATATCTTAACATTGTCTTCCTTAATCTCTTTAAGGGATAATGAATGTTATTAATATTATCCCTTATAGCCATCGCTGATTTTCCTTGGGAGAAATTGCTGCATTTATTTCCATCCATTTCGTCCTTCTGTCCATTCCTTCAGATATTTCCTCCATGGTCCATCCATTCCATTCCGTCCATTCCATTTCTTCCCTCTCTCATCGGGATCAGGCAAACGTGTTTTGCGGGGTTGAATGGGTTGCGGTGAACCGAATGGGTTGGTACTTTGGCGCTGTAGGTTTCCAGTTCGCGCTCTCTGGCTTGTTTGTTGAAGTCACCGCTTGCCAAGACCTGAACGGGGTTTTAGCTTTTCGGCACCACTTCTCTTCAAGGATGATTGTCAATATGGTTGTAGGTGGAGGTAGACCAAATTGCCAACCTCAAAACTTCACTCAATCCTATGCTTATCCGTGTAGATCTTTTGTTGGTTTTAGGCATGGTGTAAATTATCCTTAAGGGATTTAAGGATATCTTGGCATTCTTGGACCCACTCTTTCTCCTTGGGTGCCTTACTTTTTCCAAAGGACATGTCTAAGAAGGACAGACATTACATCATACCCATACAAGGCTTTCAATGGTGTCATACCAATTGACATGTGGTAAGTGGTGTTGTAGCAATATTCTCCCAAATGAAGCAACTTAATCCATGCCTTTTGTTGTCCCACAACATAGTTACGCAAGTAGCCTTCAACCCATTTATCCACGATTTTAGTTTTCCCATCTATTTGTGGGTGATAGCTGGTACTTGGGGTCAACTCTGTGCCTGATAGCTTGAATAGTTCTATCCAAAAGATGCTTAGAAATCTACTATCACGGTCACTTACTATGTTTTTGGGAAGCCCATCGAGTCTAAATACTTCTTTGATGAATAGTTTGGCAACTTGGGGTGCTTTATACTCGAAAGAGATGGTGAAAAAGTGGGCACACTTGGTTAATCGATCTACAACCATAATACAATCTTTGACATGGACTTTTGGGAGCCCAATGATAAAGTCCATTGAAATGCTTTCCCATTTTTGATCCAGAATGGGAAGGGGTTGTAACAATCCAGCAGGGTAGGTATGTCCTGTAGTGTTTTGCTGACATATAGTGCATTCCCTCACAAATTGAAGGACATCATCCTTAAGGTCTTTCCAAGTGAACCTCACCCTGACTTGCTTGTAAGTCTTAAAGTACCCAAGGTTGTCTGCCAATGGGGTCTTGTAAATGGCCTTCAAGATTCTTTCTTTTAGTTTTGATTATGGAACTAAGTAGACCTGATCCTTGTAATAGATGATGTTATCTATTACCTTGTATTGGTCATCTTGTACTTTTCCCTCCAATAGTTTGTTTGCAAAAGTATTATTTACATACTCTACTATTAATTGTGCCTTCCAATCAGTCGAGACTTCGGATAGTGAGCAAATAGTGGGTTTTCAAGATAGGGCATCGGCCACTATGTTTCTTTTCCCCTTAATGTATTTAATATCAAAAGTGTAAGCTTGGATTTTGCTAACCTATTTTTGTTGTCATTTGTTCTGATCCATTTGCTCCAAGAAATACTTCAAGCTATTATCATTTGTCCTCACAACAAATTTTCCACCAACCAAGTATTGTCAAAATTTAGCTAATACATGCATTATAGCAAGCATTTTGTTGTCATATGTGGAGTATAGTCTTTCACTATCTTTCAACTTCCTACTTTCGAAGGCAATAGGGTGTTCATTTTGCATTAATACTCCACCAATCCCTTCTCCCGATGCATCACACTCTAGCACGAAGGGTTGGTTAAAATCAGGTAGGGCAAGGACTGGGCAACTACTCATGCTCTCCTTCAATTTATCAAACACTTGTTGTGCATTATCAGACCATTTGAATGCTCCTTTCTTGGTGAGGCTTGTTAAGGGAGCTCAAAGTTGGGAAACCCTATTACAAATCTTCTATAATAACCACATAGCCCATAGAAGCCACATAATTCAATGAGGGTCTTTGGTGGGGGCCAATCTAGGATGGCTTGGATCTTTTCTTGGTGTACTTGTACTGCCTTAGCACTAATAATGTGCCCCAAGTATAAGATTTTGGTCATACCAAATTCACACTTAGAGATTTTGGCATATAACAACTCTGCTTCCATGATCCCCAATACTTCATCCAAGTGCTTCGAGTGATCTTCTCATGTCTTGCTATAAATGAGTATATCATCAAAGAACAACAACAAAAACTTCCGTAACTACTTCCTGAATATGTGATTCATGCAAGATTGAAAGGTGGTGAGTTCATTGGTTAAGCCAAAAGGCATAATCAAAAATTCATAGTGACCATAGTGACAATGAAAAGCCATCTTAAGCACATCCTCTTCTCTTACTCTTATTTGGTGGTACCCTGAACATAAGTCAATCTTAGAAAAGTATACAGCACCATGAAGCTCATCTATCAACTCATCAATCCTGGGTATGGGGTAGCGATTTTTTATTGTCTTCGTATTGAGTGCTCTATAGTCAATGCACATTCATAAGGTTCCATCCTTTTTCTTGACTAGCACCACAGAAGATGTGAATGGACTAGAACTAGGTCTTATATGACCCATTTCTAGCAGCTCCTTGATGCACTTCTTTATTTCATCCTTGAATCTTTTGGGATGCCTATATGGTGTGGTTATAACGGGCTTAGCACCTTCTTCCAATTCAATAGTGTGTTCAAATCCCCTATGAGGGGGTCTTCCTAGTGCAATATCCCCAAAAATGAGACTATGCTTGTCCAAGATGGATTGTTAATCATCATGGTGTCGCTTAGGCTTGTTGCTTGGTGATTTGGGAAGGGCAAGACATTGTGCAGCCAAAAATATATCTCCATGCCTAAATATGCTTTCCACCTTTTTGGCTGAAACAAGTCAAGGGGCTCCATCAGATAGTCCATTGAATACCACCTTCTTACAAATCCGCTTTGACTTTAAATTCCACAATTTGAAAGTTTTGTGAATACTTGCCAATGGACATCATCCATTGAATTCCAAGTATTGCATTAGTCTCCCCCAACTCTACAACATAAAATCCATCGCTAACGATGTAGTCACCAATTGTAATCTTCAATTTCAATACCTTGGTTCAACAAGATATTTGGTAGCCATTTGCCACCATCACACTAAATCCTTCATGCTCAACCACTCTGAGTCCTCTTTTGGCTACTAATGCTGAATCAATAAAGTTTTGAGTAGCTCTGTTATCAATCAACACCATTATCTTTTTCCCTTGCAATACCCCACGAACTCTAAAGGAATTGAATCTTGGAGTTCATGTCATGGTGGCAATTATACCATCCTTCCTTTCTTTAGCTGTAGGTACTTCCACCTTTGGTGGCTCTTCCTTTACTTCATTTTGCTCGCTACTTACATCAAATTTATCCTCTTCCTCACTATCGGGTATGGCTTCTATGTAATGGACCTTTCCTTTCCCTAGGCATCTATGTCCCAATGCCCAAGGTTCTTTGCAAGTATAGCAAAGTTTCTTCCTTTCAACTCCTACCTAATTTCTTCATCCAGTCTTGTTCTTGGCCACTCCCTAGAGATAGGTGGTTTTGTTTTGTCCTTTTGGAATGAGGACCCTTTAGATGTTATCTTGTTCTTTGTAGCACTAGAATCCATATCTCTAGCCTTCTTAATGGCTTTTTGAAGTGTATTAGTAGGGTTGAGGGCTTTGACCCAACCCCTTAAAGGATCCATTAGGCCATCCATGAATAAGACAACCAATCTTTTCTCTGAGATGTCAATGACCAACACCGAAAGCCTTTGGAAGTTTGCAATGTATTCGTCAATGTTCCCATCTTGCTTTAATTGTGCCAACTCCTTGAAGTGGAGCTCAGGGTCCATATTGTCGAACCTCTCTATGAGCTTCTCTGTTAATTCCACGTATGAAGTGATTTGATCATGGCCTAAGGTAACCATTCCATGGTACCACCATTCATGCACCAACCCATCCAAATGTAAGGCGGTATACTTGATTGCTTCATTCTCTGGCATGGGATTGAGTTGGAAGTACGTATCAACCTTTTGGACCCATGATCGTGTTGTGATCTTTCCTAAACCGTCAAAGTATGGTAAGTTAAGCTTCCCAATTTTCCTTCTTAAGTCATTATTATGGTCTCTATTTCCCCTATTAGGTAGCTGCTTCATCCTTATGTCCATATAGTCTTTTTGAGGACATATGCATTTGCAATCCTCTATCTAACGAATCTTGGTGGAATTGATCTTGTAATTCTACCAATGTCAGTTCATTTCCTTCTTGTTGATCAATTCTAGGTGGTAAGATAGGAATCATAGGTCTAGAATTGGTTGTAGGAACATGGCGATTTGGGGTTCTATTATTGCTTGAATCTTCCTCGCTTCCTCCATTATTTCCCATTTGGTTGATCTTGTTAGTTTTTATCACGATTTGTGCTAATGTGTCCAACATTTTTGTCATCTTTTGTTGGGTAGTCCTTTGTTCGGCCATAAATTGGCCCATACGATCGTTGAAATCTCTGTCCATATTACTATTTCCTTGTTCCTTAGACTTGGAACTGTTGTGGATGCTTAAGATGTTGGAGGTTGTTTTTCCTTCAGGTGATCGGCAGGTTCCCACAATTTTTTTATTTCTCTATTGTAGTATCTCCTATTACACAGGTAATTGGTAAATTAATTTGATGTTATTAACAGGAGCAACGTGCTCAATAAATACTATACAAGATTTACAACAAGCCGGAAGGATAAGATCGGAGACGATCTTATCTTCTAGAAAAGCAGGAAGTTTCTAAAAGAAACTTTAGATAAGATCTCGGACAACAAGGACGATCTTATCAGGATATTTTACAATATTTTACAATATTGAGCATTAATAAACAATAAACATTATTTTAATACCCTCCCTTAATGCTCAATCTATCTAC
>VDFB02254807.1:0-87539 GCA_007258455.2 Sequoia sempervirens
TTTTCAAGAGCCATGAAAAATTCCAAAAAAAAAAATTTCGAAATTTTAACTCTTCAGAAAAATCTTCGAAAATTTCAGAGAAGATTTTATCAAATTTTTAATTCAAAAAATACTGAAAAAATCTTGAACGATTTTTATGAATTAAAAATTCGATTTTGAGCAATTTGGCTCTGATAGCATATTACACAGATAATTGGTAAATTAATTCGATGTTATTAACAGGAGCAAAGTGCTCAATAAATACTATACAGGATTTACAACAAGCCGGAAGGATAAGATCGGAGACAATCTTATCTTCAGGAAAAGCAGGAAGTTTCTAAAAGAAACTTCAGATAAGATCTCGGACAACAAGGACGATCTTATCAGAATATTTTACAATATTTTACAATATTGAACATTAATAAATAATAAACATCATTTTAATATCCCCTTTCTCTTTCACTCATCCACCTTCACAAGCTAGCAGGTTTGACCAACTCTAATACCACTTGTGATGTCCCCTTATAGAATTATTATGACTTCTGGCTTTAATCTTCTAAATCAAGATATTAAAAAGGGCCTAGGACCAATAATTTAAAATGATATACTTTAAGAATAATTTTCAAGGCTAATGCACTCAATTATTAGACACTAGTATTTGATGGTAATTGAAGATATGTAAATAGGAGTAAATGAGATATCATTTAAAAGTTATGAGATATATAATCCACAATTATGTTTGTTTAAAGACACAGATTAGACACCATAAAGTGAATGTTGTTTCTAAATTCTCTGCTTAGTTACATGCATATGCAGGTCGGGCAGATTGGTGCCTATCTTATTTGCTGTCTCTGCTATAATTATCCTTTAAATCATGCGAAATTATGGAGGGCTGGGTGTCTGATTTCTTCTGATGAATATACAGCCTGAATCGGTGACCAATTGCTCCCTAGGAGCAACTTGATCTGCTTGTTTAGAATATATTAATACTTCAGTTTCAATCAATGTCTTTTGTCATTTGATCCTTCTTCTTTTTATACCCACGCTGGCCAAGAGTTACACCTCTACAAGGAATTCCTTCGATTAAAAGACATGTCTCTTTGTTAGTTTGAATTAATATTGTCATATCTTAACATTGTTTTCCATAATCGCTTTAAGAGATAATTAATGTTATTAATATTATCCCTTATAGCCATCACTGATTTGCCTGGGGAGAAATCGCTGCATTTAGTATGATCTGTCCGCCATGTTTAGGGAATTCATCCTTCTCTGATTTCTTATTAGCAATTAATTATACCTTAAGCTGCTGTGTAGATGTTTGTTTGAGCATAGATCTCATCAAATTGGGAGGGATATCACATTTTTCATTATCCATCTCCACCTACTACCCTACACATTAGATTGCCATTAATGCATAAAGCAACAATGCAATTCCTTGTACGATTCCCACCTTGCACTAACATTCAACCCAATCCTTTTGAAGCCAAACCATGGACTTCTAGTAAAGCATGCTAAGAGGATGTCAACGACCACCATTAATGCAATATTTGAAATTTTGAACCCAAAGAGGCTCCTTGACATACCTCCACACCTTCCAAGACAGTTTTGGCACAAGAGAACACCATTTCCAGCTCAATGCAAAGGGAAACAACACTCAACAAATTGTACAAGAAACCATTTCTATGTACCAAGCCCAAGACCTAGACCACTGTGCAATTTTCAACACTCATCCTGGGTATCTTAAGATTGTAGAAATGGGATTGCGAGGCCATCATGAACAAACCAACAAACACCCCAACAAGAAATCGAAAAGAACACTGTTGTTGTTCAAGCATCCAAATTTGAGGACAAAAACCCAAGGGTTTGTAGAGATCAAAGTACAAAAGCTCTTCAATGGAAAGAGCAATCTCGCACAAAGGTCATGCTCAAGCCTTAATGGCAACAATCACCCACGACAAGTTACTTAATCTCCCCATTTTTTGTTTCTCTAGCATTGCAGTTGGCTCTGACCTTCTCGATGAGTGTCAATCTTGTCAGAGGGATTATTTGATGTTGCCAATGAGCTCAATGAGTCTTAAGGACACTTATGCCACTTTTCGTAGTGAATTTCGACTCTAGCATGTTCTCCAAGATTCTTGGAGAGAGCGTCTATTTATAGTAAGTCATCCAATAAGGCCGAATTTTCATTACTCATCATCGATATCACTCCAATGCAGTCAAATTTCGATTCCAATGCTTTTCAACTATTTCCACAACTTGGGTGCATTTGTGGCTTTAATTTAATAATTTTTACTAAGATTGTTAATTTTATTAAAATAATTTAATGGGAACCTTAAGTATAAGTTCTAACGAGAATTAAAAGTTCTAAATGTTGGACATTGATTAAGTGACTTTAAGCATCGAGAATTTTTAAATAGTAAAATAAATCGTTTTTTGGAGTAATAAGGCTTATTTAATTTATAAAGTGATTTTATATTATATTTTCCAAAAAGCCTCTAGAAATGTTTTAAAAGGAGTTTTGGGAGCTCACTTGCATTCTATGCTGGAGAATTTGATAACAAGATATTTGTTGGTTTGAACTGTGTTCATCCAAGGGCTTTGTGAAGACGAAAAACCCTCATAGAAGACATCAACTGCGGGGGTGAAAGATCCTCCCTAGTTGCTTTGCAAGTGGTTTCATTCAGGAACTACACACAGGCTTCATTTTTGGTAATTTCTGAATTTCAACATAAGGGTTTATTTGCAATTTTGTGAAACCCTGTCAGGCAAGACAAAACTGATATATTTTGTAGAGGATTGTTGGAAGACAATTTATCTATTATTTCCAAAGGTTTACAAGAAGATTACAGGCACCATGAATGAAAAATGAATACAGAGTGAGGAGACTGTTTGTGTGTGATACCATTTTATGAAGGTTATAGTTGCTGAGCATAAATATTGTTATGGCTGGGCAACCTCATTCAAAGGATATTTGACGTTGGTCACTAATTTTTGACACTCCCATGAGGGTCGAACCTTTACAGGGGTCATTAGAAGCATTGGTGTGAGACATCTTGGGCAGGGCGCTACAGTTAAAGGTGCTTTTTAATGTTGATTGGTGGCATCTAGAGCATGACTTTCAGTTCCAGGCTTTGAGGTGATGCACAAACACAGGTGTGATGGGGTTTGAGTTTCATAATTAAATGATTGTCCTATTTTACAGTGCCACAGCACTGCTGAGAGCCTGAGAGTGTCTGCAAACTGTTATCAGACTAAATTGTGCCATCCACTTGTAATTTCTAAGGCAGATTTGAAGAGCTGGGTTGGTGTTTAGTGTTAGTGACAGTTTGTTGTTGTTCTTTGGAGGGTTGGAAGCAAAAAAAACGCCGTACAGTTTCCAGGTATGACTGAAAATTCACGACAGACCTGAAACCTGCTTGTTATTACATTTAATGGCAAAGAATTAGTGCTGGGTTGTTTTATGTTTCTCGTGGAAGCTTCGGTGAAGTTGGGGATTGCTGTGGAGTGGTTACTTTGCAATTTCAGACCTGTTTTCCATGCTCAGATCAGAATATCAGACCAGCTCCTAAGTCATTATAGACAGTTTGGAGGGTGCATACCAACAGAAACCAATCATTGGAGGGCAAATTCTTGACAAAATAGGTGGTCTTTCAGAGGTTCCCTTGTCGCTGGGAATTGTATCCAGCCATTTGAAGTCCTGTTATTGCTCAGACTTACCATTCAGCCCTGTAGCAGAGCATGTAGTGGTGAATCAAACCTGCGTCATTTGCCAATGTCATTGAGTTTGAGGTATTTTAATCTGGAGTTGTGTTTTTGACTTTCTTACCCATCTCTTGGGTTGATGTAGGATTAATTATCTCCTTCTAATTGATATTATGCAATGTAAGAACGCTGATTCCCTGATCAAAATCATGACAGCAGTGTGTTTGATTAATACTTGCTTATTTTGGTTGTAAACTGTTTTATCAAAAATAAAATAATTAGCGAGTGTATGTTACACACTTGCAGCTGTTGACGTTAAAATTCTTGCAATGAGTTGATTGTCGTGCTGACCCATTTTGTAAGAAATATCTATAAATATCCCTTGCAACCATAAAAGCTTGTAAAGTTTTAAATTCTTTATTAATGTAAAATGGTGGTTGAATCCTTTTTGCCTAATACTGGTGAATGTATTTGAGGCTGCATTTTACCCTATGTTATGTAAGTCATCCCACAATATTAGGATTTTTTATTATTAGCATAGACATTAAAAAAAGATTTTCTAGGATCAAGCTGAATAGCTTACTTAGGGTTCATCATTGGGTTTAAAAGGCTAGATTCTATGAATTTTCTGGGTTGTAATTGCAATGGGGAAATATCTCTATAATCTACGGTTCCAAGGTCAGGTCTGGATTAATTAAATCAAATATGGGGAAACCAAAAATTTTATATTAATGTTTAGGATTTCTAAGGTTTTTGTTTAAACATATTTAAACACTGTTCCAAGACATTGGTGTTGATTTAGAACGGAAATTGCAAGAGACCTATAATATCTTGAATATCATAGTCTATAGACAAGCAATAAAAAGAAAAAATCTAGACTTGTTGAATGCCAACCCTTATGTTGTTTATTACTTGTTTCAACTTTGAAACAATTAAAATTGCAGCTTCTTTTAGTTTGTTTAAGTTGTTTATATTTTTTCAATATTTTTGTATGTTGAAAATTCAAATATTAACCCATGTTCAAGCATCCCTAAAACTGCATTGATGAATTAAGCATTAACTGCTAAAATTCTTAAGTAAATACAACACATCTAATACAACCGTTCATGAATAGATGAATGGTATCAGTGAAATGAGATATAAAAGTGCCACGGTAGCCATATGAGCCACTAATAATTGCAGAAATAGTTGAAAAATACAATCACTGAAAATTTAAGAACTCGGCAAAGATGGAAACTCACGGCATCTCTCCAAAATATTCTATCCATTCCGGATTATCATAAACTTGATGCCTCCGTGGTTTTTTTAACTCGCTATCATTTATATCCATTATCAACCATTCCCTGTCTTCTGGGCTCATATAATCTGCCTTTAATATTTTCCCTTGTTCCCGCATCTCTTCTGCAAGTCTAATTGAAATCCAGAGACCAAGCACAATTCTCAAATCAATAATATTTTGTGGATAAATAAAACAGACCTGAAATACAGAAAAAAATGATAAGAGTGACTAAACTATATTCAAGAAATGTATAAGAACTGTTGATTTACATACTTTGAATCTGGTGCGGGTTCCACATCAGGAATGTCCACCTCAAGCACACCATGGCCTTCCATCATATTCTGATGCCACTCTCCTTCATACCTAGATATTGAATACTTCTACATCAAATCAGATTATCATTACATTTAAAAATAAGTATTTCAACTCCTACATAAACCTACATCATTATCGCTGTTTCACATGCATCAACAATTGTTTCCACTACTTATTGTTTAAAAATGACAATAAGATGATGTTCTCAAATCTCAATAAAACCTGCATCATTGATAAATACCAAGAGTGTAATTTGTACAAATTCAACCTCTATTAATCTGAAATGGACCAGTATGTCTTGGTCTGGAGGACTACCAATCTCATTTAAGTCACTTAATAGATCCTTTCCGATACATCACATGAAGACAAGGCTCGCCTTGGAAGTAATAACACAAAAAGTTTGGTTTGCAAGAGAATGTGGAGGTGAAACAGTTTAAGGGGAAAAACCTAGGTGATCCAGACATCCATGGGGACTTCTCAACAAATAAATCTACCATAACTAACAGGTTTAACTGTAGTAAATATGTCAGTGTCAAACAGTCTAGCAGTAAAACCCCTTTGCCCACAGTCAGAAAGAACAAGCAGGGCCAAGAACAGGGAAATGGGCATTACTCGGAGCTTCTAGGGTCACCTGGCTTCTTCGATGTCTCTTGCAAATGAAGCACAAGCTATAACAATTACCTTCTAACTCGTAAAAGAGATTCCTTTCATGTTACCATTCTGTGATTCTGCATTTGAGAGCAATCTAAGAGTTTTGTATGAGTGGTAATGCAGTTCAAAAGGTCAAAGAGTAGTAATTTTTTGCAATTATAGGTGGATGGCAGAGTTGCATGGATACAGATACAGATATGAATACAACTATTTTTCAAAACCCCCGAATATGGATAACATTGGATATGGCATTCATAACCCACACATATATATAGTCAAGTAAATAATATATACTTAACCTATGTTACCAAATCTGTAAACTAATAAGCCTGATCCGTGATTTGGTCCAGTCCGCCTGCGAATTCAGACAGGATCCACAATTTTAGTTGGGTTCATCTAACACAAACCAAAGTGAACCCATCTATCCTCTACATCGTTTTATTTTTATTTTTTATTTTTAGTTTTTTGCTTTGACTTTAACCTAGGCACCCTAAAATGGATATTAAACCCTTAAAGTCACTTCTAAAACATATCAAAAACCAAAACAAGTTCATTTTAGCTCATTTCTATTGCAAAAAACGAATATCATTCCAAGAGGCTAAACATTCATTTTTGCTTGTTAAATCAACAAAGGGAGTTGAAAGTTGATCTTTGAAGGTTCTACGATGCTTGAATTATCATTCCTACATATTTACAAGTGTCCATTGGCTGCCAAGAAGATCATAAAAGAATATTTTTGCAGAGTTAAGATTTATTTATATTTTTTTCCTCCATTTTTAATTATCAAACATGAAACAAACTCTTTGTTTTGCTTTGCTTTTCTAAGTTTCTTTCATTTTTCTATGAAAGTATCAAAAGAGCCAAGTTTTATATATCTATTTTTTTCTAAGTTACCGGTTCGGGTTTGGGGACGGGTGCAAGTACGAGAACCCGGTATGTGGGTACATGAAAAAAAAATTTAGGGGTTTGGGTGCATATGGGTACGTGTGTGTGTGTATGTATATATATACAAAAAAAATAAGAGAAATATACAGAATTGTAAAACTAAATCATTTCATAGTATGATACTTGATCCTTGATCAATGTCAAATGCCAAAGATAAATATTAAATGCCAATTGATGGTTGAAAAATATTCAAATAAGCCATATCGATGATATCATATACGTCTATGTTCAACTAAAATATGCAACTTAAATACACCCCAAATCTTTAAATGAGCATAAATCCAAATGACAATGACTGAAGTCTTAAGCATATAATCCACTGAAAAAAACTTCCTAATTACATTGAGAAATGCCTTCATTCATGAGTATATATGTTATTGTTGTACCCCAAATTAAAAATTTTGCTACACTTAGACATTTTGAAGAAATGAGTAAAACTCTTGTTAAATTTGTCAAAAAGGTCAAAATTTGGGTGTGCGTGTCTTGCATGAAGGGTAAAAACTAAAAACGTGAAATTTCCAAAATCTGACAATCTAGGTCTACTCAGAGCGACCTAATCTACAAAACCCAGATCTCAATTTTTCATCCCTACTTTTTAGGAAAACTGTCATTTTTAGAAATTTTCTAAAAAATAGTAACTTTTCTAGGTTTTCTAGGTTTCTTTCGAAACGGATACTGGTAAAAGTTTCTAAAAATAGAAAGTTGGTCCGTTAGGGTTCAAATTGATTTTGATTGGCTCAAAATACTTCCTCGTCAAGCTGGTGTAGTTAGAATCAAGAAACGAGTAGTTTTGCCCTAATGGGTCTATTTTGCTTTTTCAATTTCAAAAAGCATTTCGAGAGCTTCAAAAGTCATCAGTGGAGGTCAGTTAGCTGCCAGTCGCCAGATTCAACACGCAAGCATTGAGCAAAAGATGGAATGGCAAACAAGCACAAAGAATGAAGAAGATGGTGAAAACATTGAAATTTTGACCAAGTCTGCTTGACTTGGGCGCCCCAGGTGAAGAAACATGCCCATTTTTTTAGGCCATCAAATGATGAAATTAGGGTTTGAGCCTCCAAGCAAAGTTGTTCAGTTTCCTCTCAGCTCCGCAGTGAATCCACCAATACAATCATCAAATCATCCAATCATCCGGAATTCAAGATCAAACAAGGAGGATCCAAACAAAAGTCAAAACAAAAAACATGAAAATCACCAAAATTTGACTAAGTCTGGGAACTTTGGGCACCCCAAGTGCCCAGGGGCGCCCAGCTTTTTGAAAGGCCAAATCCAACAGTTAAGGTTTGCAGATAGGATCAATCTCTTCAAAATTTAGTCTGCTTCGTAATGGATATCTTCATCAGGGCATCCGACTGGCCAATCTCCGGCAACTCCAGATTAAAGTTGAAGGTACAGAATGAAGGTTTCAACTCTGAAAGATGAAAGTCAAGAAAATGGCTAAGTCTAGAGGACTTGGGCGCCCTAGAAGGAGATAGGCACCCTTGATTTTGAGGGCTTAAACAGGTAAATTTGCCAGTAGAACCTCCAGTGTGATTTCTATAGATCTGAACAGGCTTTCCAATGAGATCATCAGCACGTCAATCAGAGTTGGCAGTCGTCAGATGCAGAAGGCCGAACAAGGAGTTTGACAAGAGTGAAATTTCAAAATTCAAAAGCAAGGTGAAAATACAAGAAAATATTCTAAGTATGGTGAAGTTGGGCGCCCCCAGCCAAGAAAGGCGCCCAAGCTTTTGATGCCTCTAATGGACTTTTCTACAGTCAACACTCCCAGAAGACCTCTGACAAAATCTTCTCAGCTCCGCAATGAGTCCAGCCATCAATCCGTCCGATGCCCAAATCATTCGAAACTATAAAATCTTCTAAAGCAGAGGAGATCAACAAGAAATTTGAAAAATGTGAAAAAAAATTCTAACACTAGTTAACATGGGCGCCCCTGGAGAGGATAGGTTCCCATGATTTTGAAGGTCAAAATGAATTTTTAGCTAAAGATGCCTCCAAAACTATCTTTCCAGATTCAGTCGAGCTTCGCAATGAACCATCCGACTCGTCAATCCAATCAACTGGACATCCAGAAATCAGGATCAAACCAAGGGTCAAAATGGAATAAAAGTTAAAAAACTCAGAAAAATGGCTAACTCTGAAGCAAATGGGTGCCCCTAGTCAAGAAGGGCACCCAACTTTCAATGCCTTAGTGAAATTTTCAAAATTTTCAAAAAATTTCAAAATTGTGAGATGAAGAGAATGTCCAAGTTCATTGAACAAGCAAATTTTAGGGTTTTTGATGATTAAAGCAAAAGAAAGCAGACCTATTTCAAGCCCTAAGCCTATTTAACACACCTCTTCAATGCAATTTTCATCATTATTGCAGGTAGCATTCCAAGGAGAAAGTTGGAGCAACAAATTTGGAGAAATTTTTTAAGATTCAAGAACTCAAGTTTGCTGATTCTTCATCAAATTTTTCAAACCAGCAGCATAAGGCCTTGCTTTTTCCTGCTTTTTCATCCAAAAAATCAAATTTTTGAAGAAGGCCAAGATTTTCAATTTTCAGCCATCTGGGTCTTGTCACCTCATTCTTCTGAAGAAGTTTTCAAGAAATTTTCTCAAGTTGCAGCAGCTGCTTTTTATTTGCATGTTAGCAAAATCCTTAGTATATTCAACTTTTGATCATCTGGGTCCTCTCAAAACAGTCTTCTAGAGAAAAACCCACATCACAGATTTTTTCAAGCAAATTTCAAATCCTAGGGTTGGCTGCTTTTTCGATCAGCCCTCAGTATTTTTCAAATCTAATCAACTGGGTCCATTTCTAATTACATTTTGAACAAAACCTAGGTGCCAACATTTTTTGTGAAAAACTGAAGAAATTAGGGTTTGTTGCTTTTTCAGTCTAAATTCAAAATTTTCAAAAACGGACAATTTGGGTTGTCTTGCAACGAAATTCTAAGCAAAACCCATATCTCAGAAAAAAATTCAAAAAATTATCCATTTGAGGAAGAAAAACCAGCATTCTAAAAATAGTAAGTTGTTCAAAACTTGTTTGAAGCTAGGCAAGTTTATAGTCATTTTTCAAGGTTTTTGAAATGGAGTACACTCCCAATGATTTCAAGACCAAATCAGCTCTCTACCACAATTTTATCAAAACAGCTGACACGGACTTGCCTCACATCAAGCCAGTGTTTGATCTACACGCTTTGGAGAGCGCAGGCAACACTACCATCAGAAACTTGGGGCACTTTGGACTTCTTGCAACAGCGTCTATTCCTATCTCAGTTCAGAGTCTCGAGTTCGTAATCGCTTGCATCAAGCATTACAACCCAGCTACAAGGGAGATTCAATCAGTTGATGCAGATTGATTTGCAGTTTGAAGCCTGACATGATCCAAAAATGTTTCTCCATTCCCCCTTGGCCTGAAAGTGTCACTATCTCAAAGGGCAAATGTGAGAGGATATGGGAAATGCACAAGGACAAGTACAGTAAGAAGATTGCACAAAGGTGGATGAAGGAAAAACATAAGATTGCCTAAGAACGTCGGGCGAGGAGAGTTCAAGGACGAAGTTGCTATCATAATCACCTTGCTCAACAGGGTAATTGGATCAGAAGATGCTACCAAGTTTCAACCTTGGATGTTCTACGCTATACCCCATATCATGAAGAAGACTGAGTACTATGATTGGGCCACCTTCATCAGTGACAGCCTCCATCAGCAGATAACGGAATATTTCTAGATTCATGAGTTCCATATGGTTTCTTACCTAGTCTACTTAGTGGCCTATCAAGGTCAATTCAGAGGGTTGAACACCAAGGGATCATGGAGCATACAACATATCTACAACTACTATCCTCAATTGGAATTCACGAAATCACTACATCACTACAAGAGGGTGAATGAGGCTTTCCTGATGTACACAGTGCGGGACCTAGACAATGAATTGCACATCCATATCTCTTCAATGGCCAAGGCAGCAATGGCGGAATGGGCGGATTGGTTCATACAATTTCCTACTTTCACCTATCTCAGAGTCTATGGCTATGCAGCCGCCCACTCATACTACCAAGGTGCCCATCAGACGAAGTTGTTTTCATGGAGTTCTTAAGGCAGGCACATGATGTCCACGCATTCCTGAGGAATAGAAATAAACCCACCATCAATTTTCCATTGGGACTGGGAATCTATACATGCAGGACAGCAACAGATGCTAAAACCATGGGAGATAAGTTAGACAAACTTAGTCTCAAGCCTTACAATGAGAGACAATCATATGATCCTCATGGCTTCTACGCTGCTCGACTTGAGAGAAACTATGCTCACATATCCGCTCTTGAAGATTTTTGGGCCAATTGTACAAATGAGTTCGAGGTGCGGAGGCGTAGTTACAACAAGCTCACTCTTCACCAGATTAAAGACTGCCTATCAGAGGATATTGAAGGATTGTTAGATGATGATGAGGATGTGTTACTCCCAATGTATGCTCGGAAGCAAATTGAAGATCAGCCCCTTCCTCAAGTCAATTAGGCTAATAAGATATCCCTCTCAGTTGAAGAAAGGACGAGGCAAGTCCTCGAACATAGCAAGGTCTTCCTAGTTCTCAAAAGGAAGAAATCCATACCAGCAGCAAAGCCGCCAAGGGTACAACCATCACTTCCCTCCTCTTCCAGAGCACAATCAAAAGAGAAAGGCACAACTCAGTCTCAAGATGGTGTAAAGGGCAGCAGATCGACCAAAAATGTAAGGAAGCTAGACTTCTCAGGTATAGTCATACAGGAGCCATCAACGATTGAAGTAGAAGCTCCTCCAGAAGAGCCTATACCTCATAAGGAGACAGAAGAAGCACCTGTAGCACATGATTCTCTACCACTGACAGGGTCTTCACCAATCCACATTGACCTAGATATTGAAGATGATGAAGAAATTGCAATTGTACCTCCAAGGAAGTTAGTAAAGATACTATCGTGCCTTAGCTTGAAAGCTCCTTGGGAAGGGTAAGAAGAAGACCTTCATATCAGGTAAATTTTGATGACCTTGATAACATCTTGTTACATCCCGAATTGTATAGCTATTAGGCTATTAGAATTGAATAAGGATTATGTGTTTGTAAAGACAATTCTATGAATGAATAAAGATGTGAATCACCTTGTTTTCAATATGAGCTTTTGATCGTCTCATTCTTGTGTTATTACTTGATGTTAATCATGGTGAAAAACGTACATAATGTGATTTATGTGTGATGTTTTTATATCTTATGAAATTTATATGTATTGCTAATTTTGTGAGCAATTAACTGCCGTGAGTTTATAATTGTGAATACAGGAATGAGATCCAATCCTCAAGACAGAGGGGGAATATCACTTGGAAGAGGGGTATTGGTCGTTTGACCGGTAAAGTTAATCAGTTGAGCATACACACACATTATGAACAGTACATAGAGAAACAGGTCAGATAAGTTAGACATCCATAGGCTTAGGAGAAAGATTTACTTCCCTATGCTTTATATGATGTGATTGAATGTTAATCTGACTTTACTGTGAATCCCTGTGAATGAACGTAAAAGAAATGAATGTGATGCAGGTCGAATAGGTACGTGTACACATGTATACACTGTATACACATATCTAAATGTATAAACATATCGACACGTATGTACGTAAGCAGATGGATATGCTCGTACATATGTATCGACATGTATATACGCATACATATGTATATACATAGAGTACATGTAAACATGTTTACACGTACACATTCAGCCTGGTATCTTGATAAATGATATTCAAGTATTATTATCTGAAGGATTTAATTATATATTTATATATGATATATATATATATTAATAATGAGATTATTAATATATATATTTATATATATAAATATTAACACATAAGAAATGTATAAATAATAATAAATTTATATATTTTATTGATTAAATGTGTTAATATTAAAATTAATATTTATTTATATATAAATACGTTTATATACAAATAAATATTAATGTTTAAATTAACACAATAATAAATAAAGTATATAAATAGAAAATTATTAAAAAAACAACAATTTCAATTGGAAAGGATTAAATTCGCAATTTTGTGGAAAGGATAGAAATTCGCATTTTTGTGGAAAGGATAGAAATTCGCATTTTATTATTGTGAAAGCATAAGTATTTTAGATAGCCGTATGAATCATTTAAATTTTTCAAAATACATTATAAAAGGCAAAACTGGAAAAAGTTGAACTTATGAAATAAATAGAAAAAAATGAAATGAAGAACTTACCCGTGAAAATGGCGGAGCTCCTGCACAGCTGGGAATGGAAGAAGACAATGTCAAGGGTTTAAAACCGGAAAATAGCGATAAACAGCTGAGCTGGGTCGATTTATGACTTAACCTAAAACGCAGCAAAAATATCATGAAGAATTCTGACGCCTGGCAGAAAAACGTGACTGTGAATTTCGTTTTGCTTTCAAGTTGAAAGATTCTTCGAATTGCTGGCTGAAAAAGAGTCGATTCATCATAAAAGATTATGACTAAAGGATTGGATGCATGGCAGGTATCACTTTGACTGAGTAAATAGTGAAATTTGTCAATAAGCATGCCCAGAAATGGGGAAATCGTTTTGACTGCGGCCTATAAATACCACACAAACTTTCATTCGAAAACATTCCTTGCTTTCTGATTTCTGACGTTTTTAGAAAGAGCTTGCCACTGCAAATTTGAAAGCAAATATTGTGAATTTATGCTAGTTGTCTGTTCAAAGTGTTTTAATGAGTGCTGAGTATTCTCAGTTATAAATTATTGTGAGATTGTGATTTGGAGAATTTCTGCTTAAAGATACTGTTGGCTAAGAGCAACAATAGAAGACTTCTGGAGAGGCATTACTGGAAAAAGGAGCTTAAAACAGGCATGATTCTGGATTTAAGTTTTAAACTTTAAAAGTTGTTTTCCTTACTGTCTTATATTGCTGACTGTGTTAAACTGGAAATAATGAATTATGGCAGTAATCAATCATTGTTGATAATCTTAAATTGCATGATGAATAAAAGGATTTCTTTTTATGCATGGGGAAAGATTAGGAAATGACAATGTAGCTAAGGGAATTAGCTTAATGCAGTTCGTTAAGTTCATTTATATGTTTAAAAAGATTTAAATGGAATTGTGAATTTGAATAGAAGGAATTCAATGGGGTTAAGAATGATTTAGTAGAAATGGGAACTTTGAAAAAGAAAGGATTCTATTTGGTTATATGCATAGCTAGGGAATAATATGCATTGCACTTCAAGACTGTCTTTTGTGTATGATAGTTGATTGGTAGTAAGAAATGATTATGCAAATGTTTGAAGTTCTAAATTTGTATGATCTCCGTATATGGAGAATACGTAGAATATGTAATAATTTCTAGGAACGAAATGATGTTTAAAATAAAGTGTAATCCTAGCTTGTGTTATTAGGTTAACATTAGGGAGCTCTCTCCTAGGATAAAGAATTCCGGAAACAGGAGATAGGATAGCAAACACTTGCTTAAAAACTCATTTCTAGTTAACTGTTTGAGGTAGGTAGTCTGGGGTAAACTGAACCCATTGAAGGACACGACCTACGCGTAGAGTAAGGTAGCCCGAAGGCAAATCGGTCCTGAGTAGTGTAGTGATAGATGACTTATCAGTCGTTTACTGAATCAAACACTATGGCCATAGTAATGTAATGTACCTACATCCTCTTTGTTTAGGAAGATGATTACATTGTCAGTTCACAGTGATCCAAAACACATATACTAGGTTGGGATTGTAAGGCACAAGAATCTAGTAATGTAGGACACGACACTATGCTCAGTTGGTTAACGGAATCGGTCACTCAACCAATCTCTTCGACGAAGGGAGGGCCATTCATTGAAAAATGAATGTGCGGGGGACCGCATTATTAGTCCGTGGTTGGCGGAAAAGCACCCGAGTGATATTTCTCCTCCACAACCTGACAACCGAAGAACCAAGATTTGCAAGGAAGAACCTGGACCGTCTTACTTCTATTTGTGCAAAAGCTTTTTAAAAGCTGTGTATGTATTCTTATACTCTTATACTCTGTTATTCAAATGAAAAGTTAAAGTTATTTAAATTGGAAAAGTTTGAAATCATATTTAGATGTTGTACTTTATTTCAAAAAGAAAAGAAAAATTTTGTTATGTTGTTGTTTACTCGTTTACTTTGGTTAAAAGTTGTAAAAGATAGAAATTTTTTTTATCGTAGATGTCGGGTCGTTACACATCTATCAGGAAACTCCTAAGAAGAAAGCAAAGAAGCAAGTTCACTTTGATAGGAATCCTGATGGTGAGATAGTCATGGAGATTGCATTACCCCCAAAGCACAAAAACAAAGATGAGGTTGAGATGGACAACTTCGTGATGGTCAAGGCTAATCTTGGTAAAAATACCAGACATGCGGATGTCCGTTTGTTCAAAGTTCTGTCTGAAAGCCTTCAAGAAAGAGAGCTCAAGGATGGAGAAGACAAAGCAGCCCTCAAGGCTGAAATACGACAACTCAGGCTCTTCATTTCAAACCTCATCAAGGGTAATTCGCAAGCTACTTAGCTGTTGAGACAGGTTTTAGAAAAACTAGCTGATCATCATCAATTGAGACAGCTGGTCATTTATGGGAAGGAAACTCAAGAATGGATCAAGAGTTTCATTGTCAGAGGAAAGGAGATCTTAACTCAGATGTTTCAGTTGAGAGACAACGCTTATGAGCCAAGCCAAGATATTCAAGGGTTTGAACAATCAATGGCAAAGGTAAAAATCATCATTGCTGATTTAGATACAACCTATGGTTCAGTGGTCTCAAAAGAACACAAAAGGCAGATCCTTGCTTGGAGAGAGCGTCATGTCTTCAAGGTCAAAAACTACAAGAGGATATTTGAGGAGTTTATTGCCTATAGACAAAGGGTGATCGAAGCTCTTCTTTTCATCCAAGAGTTTGTAACCGAGATTCCTTCTCGATACAGTCACGAAGATGGTTCCTATGTCAGACTCAATGAAGTGCAAAATCAGTTTCAGAATGTTGTTCGTGGCTATGATGGCAGCAATCCAGTTGGCGGGAGAATGAGTCATATCTCGATGATGTCAGAAAAGTTTAAAAAGGCAACCAATGAGGTTGAAGATTTCCTAAGATTAATTGCAGATAGAGAGGATATCTTAGAAAAGCGCAGCTTTGCTATTGATGGTATAGATGCATCGAATCGGGACACAATTTCCAGCTTTCTAGTAGATGTGATTGAAATCTATAGCTACTTTCTTTTAGAAGCTTTCTTCCAGCTTTCTTTCTATTCTCGAAATAATTCTTATCCATTCTTTGAGAAGAGAAAGAAGATAAATTGAAATAGTTGGCCTTTCCTGCTTTTCCTGCTTTCGTAGGTGTTAGACATTATCTTCTTTCTAGATTTAGAAATAAAGCTTGCTTGCTGAGCAAGCCCTAGATTGTAAAAGCAAGGAGATTTTAGGGTTTCCTACTCCTCTGCTTGCCTATAAATAAGAGCCTTTGCTCATTAGTTTTCTTTAACCATGCTAGTGATAACAAAACGCTGAGCCTAAGTGCCTTCTATTTATTATTCAGTGTTGTTCAAGTGTGTTTATGATAGCGAATTGTTGCGTCTCTTTTAGCCAACAAGCAGTCGTCGTAATTTTTGTTCCCTTTGTGTAAGAACAAGATTGCAAGCCTCTTTAGCTACAACCTCTTGTTCCAGGCATGTTTTTAGTAGATTTTGATCCAAAAGTTTGAGAAATAAAATCATGAGTCTCCTTTGCCTTGGTATAACTTCTCGGATTTCCATTTATTGTGTTATGTTTTTATGAACTTAATTTCAGCTTACATTGAAAGTAAATAGGTGTATGTTGGGAAAGAGTTTATTGAAGCACTTTGTCAGAGAATCAACCTTGTTCATTTCTAATTTCTCTTGCCTTGCATATTACTTGAGAAGTTAGAAATGTCTTTAGCTTAACTTAGTCGTAGTTGAAGTTCTAAATTAGAAATTCTTAGCTACGCCGTTTGTGTTTTATAAACCTTGTGCTCTAGCTGAACCAAAAAGATAGGCAAATTAGTTTTAATTTACTTTCTTCCACACCATCAACAAGAGGGAGCTTCCCCTCCTAATTTGAAGAGCAGTTTTACTATGCATAGCTGTCAGTTTCAAATTCACATTCCAGAGGTGCGAATTTAAACACCAACAGTTATCATTGATACTTTATGGAGCCCTGCTACAACTAAGCTTCAACATAAGGCATCATCATATCCCCGTTCTTTCTGTAATCATCAGGCTTCAAAAAAAAGTTGGATGCAAAATAAATCTGTTCTTCAAAATATTTAGAGAAGGGAATAAAAAATTAAATAAATACCGGAATAACTAACCAAAGTAAATAGACGGGAAAATCGCTGCACAAAATGAAAGAGAAAAGAAAAGAAGACTACTGAAGGTTGTGCATGTGTGCTTGTGCTGCATTCAAATTGTATTGGATAAGGATCTGATCAACGAATCACACAGGGTTCGTGTTGGGTGTGCGCCCAGCACTGTGGGTTCGCACGAGTGAGCACCTTGGCGAACCCACAATGCTCAGTACGCACCCTGTGTGCACCCAGCACGTACCCGCAAACGAACCCGAATCGGGTGCGTACCTGAACCGGGTTTGGGGCCTGCAGGTACAAACCCTACATCTTAGATTTTTTTTAACTTTTATTTGTTTTAGATGTGTTGTTTATAAATAAAATAATAATAATAAAAAAAAAAAAAAAAAATTGCCATCGGAATTACAATGGCAGCTAGTTCTAGCTCCATAGCTCTACCTAAATTTAAAACAAATCCTAGTTCTCCTCTATTAAAGTAAGTTGATATGATCCAACCAATTCCAAGTGGTGGGGACTGGGGAGTATATTTGGATCTGCCAAGGATGTGATGTTACATATTCAAGTTCATATAGTCATGTGAAAGCCCATTTGTGTGGAATACTTGGACAAAGCATCAAAGCTTGTCCTAGAAAAAATGGGTTACCTATGCCATCGAAGTAAGTGATAGCATATACTATGGAGCAAAATAAAGCAAATAAACTATCGAGCCATAGAGCTTAGCAAAAAAAAGATCACGGGGAATGAAGCCCCCAATGCGCCCATCTAATCCCAATGTTGTGGTAGAGAGCAACCCATTTTTTGCACCTCCTAAAAGTGAAAAACCCACTACAAACAAAAGACCAAAAGGACCTTTGAAAACTATGTTTCAAATTGAATCTCAAGATATTGTCGATCAACACATAGCAAGTTGTATTTATGCGAATGAGTTGGCTTTCAATGTTGTCCACTCACCATATTTGCAAGAAATAGTGAAAAAAGTGAATGAGGCTCCAAAAGGGTACAAGGGCCCAAGTTACAAAAAGATGTGTGGCACCTTATTGGAAAAAGAGATCAAGCTCAAAGAAGATTCATTGAAGCCCATAAGAGTTTCATAGATCGCAACAAAGGTGCCCATTATTTTCAATGGATGCAGGGATACTAGAAATCAGCCCTAGATCAATGTCATAGCAATCTCCCCTAAAGGGGCAATGTTTTTTAGTGTCATAGGTTTTGAGGAGTAGGAAAAAGATGGCCAATTTATTATTGATATTCTCATCACAAGCATTGAGGAGTGCGACCCCATAATGTTATTCAAGTCATAACGGAAAACACAAAGAATTTTAGAGCTACTAAGTTGTTGGTTGAGGAACGCTATTCACACATCCTAATAACACCATATGCAGTCCACTCTATCAATCTTATACTACAAAAGATTCGTAAAAAAATTGATTGGGCCAAAGAGTTGTATGCATAGGTTGAGGACATCCAAATGTTCATCACCAACCACTGCATGCTGTAAGGCATTTTTAGATCATTTTCAAAATTGGAGCTATTGAAGGTAAGTGAAATAGTATAAAATCTTATATTTTAGTTTCACTTTAGTTACTTCAATTTATTTATTTTTACTTAGTTACTTCAATCATAATTTGATTATGTATTCTAATTCTTCTTTAAAGTTTGTTTGTAATTATTTCTATTTTTATTTTTGAATACATTGTTAAGACCTATTTCACCTCTAACACAATCATCTTGAAACAACTTGTGAAAGTTCGAGAGGCGCTTTCTAGAATAGTGATTAGCCAAAATTGGCCCATATTGAGGCAAAGCAACACTAAGAAGACAACATATACTACGCACATGATCCTAGATAACTATTGGTGGGATCATGTGGAGTATCTCCTTAGTTTCACCAAACCAATTTTGAGTATGATTTGTTTCATTGACATGGAAAAACCTTGCTTAGGAGAGATATATGACAATATCAACTCAATGATTGAAAAGATGAAAAGCATTATAAATGTGAAAAAGCAAGACCTTGAGGAAAATGTCTTCAAATAAGTGCACACAATTATTTAAGAAAGATGGAACACAATGAAAACCCCACTACATCTTCCTACCTTTAGATTGAATCCAAAATACTATAGTGTTGAGATTCTTTCTAGGCCAACAAGGGTTGCCCCATATAGATATTTTTAAGTTGTTAAAGGGTATAAGGAAACATTTCGTAGATTCTTCCCTGGTCCTAATTTGCAAGATGTAGTCACCAATGATTTCATTGATTTTGTACACTCAAATGGTCAAAGTATTGAGATTTTTGGTGATAAGTTTAAGTCTAAGAAGGATGCTCAATTGGTGGTACTTCCATGGCTAGCAATTCCAACACCTACAACCCCTCACAATCAAAGTTTTATCACAAGTTTGATAAACTTTACTTTTTTAGTATTTAAAGTTTCAACTTTCATTTATAGTTTAAAAAAAAAAAATTACAATGTATAACTCGATCTCTC
Source organism: Sequoia sempervirens (assembly GCA_007258455.2). NCBI lineage: Eukaryota > Viridiplantae > Streptophyta > Pinopsida > Cupressales > Cupressaceae > Sequoia > Sequoia sempervirens. Next base: position 19,728 of record VDFB02254807.1, read on the forward strand.
TTCTTTGTCTTAATAGGTTGCTAATTCATCTACATTTAAGAGGAATTAGAGCACATATTCTTTCATCCACTCAATAAAGTGCAATAAATTGTGCTCAAAAAGGGCAAAGAACTTAGTATGTGTGTACTTTAAAATGCACCTTATTTTGCACAAATAACATGGTTACAAGGAAGAGGACAAAGTTGTGGGATATAGAACTAAAGAATACTGACAATGGCACTAGCTTGTGGTTCATCTAATGTTCCTACATCATCTAATGTCAATGATGATGATGATATTGATGATTTAGAAAATTCATTTCATGATTAAAACTAATTGTTGAACTTGATGTTATTATTTTAATATTGAACTTCAAATTTTAACAATGAATATTTTATCATATATATCATTTATGCTTTAAATCACTTCAAGTTTATGGCGGTTTTGTTGTTTATATGATGTTATGTGATAGTCTAATCTTAATCCATGCCTTTGGGCTGCATCTATATATGATTTTTACATTTTTTGAACAGATAATCCCAACCCCCAAATAAAATTGCAAGATCCACAAACCTGAACCAAGATCCCTCCTAGAACCAATAACCAATATATTATGTACCTAATTAAATTCAATTAAAAATAAGCTTAAAAAAATATACTCATAAGATAATGATAAATAATATTAAACTTAGCTAATTTTATTAAAAAAATCCAAAAAATATTTAGAGCAAAAAGATAACTCCATTTCATTTAATGTTGTTTGCAATACATTATCTTTTTAACATAAAACAAAAATGCTATAGATTAAAAATCTAAGTACCCTAGGGATGCCTCCCCTAACTATTTTGACCCATTCCGTATAAGGGATGTTTTATAGACGGGTCACAAACATTCCCACCCCATAACTGATTATAGAAAAAATTCAAAAACATTTTTAAAATGTCAAATTTCAAGCAAGAAACAATAGGGGGTGGTAGAAAACAGTCCTCTTCTGCCCAACCAACATAAAAAGAAATTTTATAAAATTTAAAAAAAAGAGAGAGAGAGAGAGAGATGGAGAGGGCCACAAGAACCCCCACAGACCTTTACACCAACCCCATACCTCAAACAACCACACTAATGACTAAAAACGAAAAACAATGTTACACCCCGATTGTATAGCTACTAGGTTATTAGTACTAGATAAGGAATACGTGTTTGAAAATACAATTTCATGAATGAATAAAGATATGATGCACCTTGTTATCAATATCAGTTTTGTACATTAATGATTGTCTCATTCTTATGTTGTTCAATTGATGTTAATCATGGTGAAAATGTGCATTATGAGGTTAATGTGTGATGTTATATCTTGCGGAGTTTATATATATTGCTATTGTTGTTAGCATTTGATTGTCGTGAGTTTATGACTGTGGATGCAGGTATGTGAACCAGTCCTCCAGGCAGAGGGGAAATATCACTTGGGAGAGGGGCTTGGTCATTTAACCGGTAATGTTAATCAGTTGAACATACACACACATCATGAAGGGTATAGAGGAACCAAGTCAGATAAGTTAGTCTTGATAAGTCAAGACATAGGCTTTAGGAGTCTGAATTTACTTCTTTGTGCTTTGTGAGTAATGATTGTTTATTGTCAGACTTACTATAATGTGACCCTTGTATGAATGATGTGATAGATGTGTTAAAGGTTGAGTGGGTATGTATACACATGTATACATTGTGTACACATATCTATATGTATAGACATATCGATACATACGTACATTAAGCAGATGGATATGCCCATACGCATGTGTCAACATGTATATACGCATACATACGTATACACAAGAGTATATATGGTTATACGCATGTATATACGTACACACCCCGCCTAATATTTGTGGTGAGAATAATATTTTAATATTATTGTCCAGGAAATTTATATATATATGTGTGTGTGTGTGTGTGTGTATAAATGTATATATCAATGAAGTAATTATATTTTATGGTATATACATAGATACATAAATACATGTGTAAATATATATATATATATATACATTATGATGGTAATGTCGAAAATATATATATTAATACTTAATAAAAATACATATATTATAAAATATATAAATATATATATTATCGAATATTTAAAGTGAAAATATTTATAAACTCCAAACTGAAAATAATTGAAAATATTTAAAAGGATAAATATTAAACTCAAAGGTAATAAAGTTAAAAGATTTAAATCTTTTAACATGAGCAAGTTTATTAAAGTGGACTAATGAGAAAAATAGTCGCTAGTTTTTGAGGAAAAACATAGAGACTTCATAAAGTATCGAACCTTTTTCTTAACATAAGGAAAGAAAATATGGATCAAATATTTGGTGTAAACATTTGAAAATAGAGCTAAGAGTTTTCACGTGAATGGAAGAAAGCTTCAACACAGCAAAAATAATGGAGGAAATTTTCAGTGTTGGAAAATAGGAAATGCCAGCTAATTGTTTTGTGCTGTAACAAGCTGAAACTTGACAAAATCGCAGCAAAATGAGTCATTTGTTTTCATGCGCCAAGTAGGTACATTTTTCTTGTAGGTGGCGATTTCTAAGTTTTAAGTTGAATTTTTCTGATAATGCTAGCTCCAAGAGGGTAGATTCACTCCTTTTTGAGATGACATCGGGTCTATATGTTTGCCAAGTGACATTTGACTGAGTCTAGATACCTTGTTGTCATTCTACATGCCCATAAAGAAGGAAATTGTTGCAATTACGGGCTTATAAATACTTGCCCAGCCATTCATTGTTGGATATCCTTGTGCAATTTGTTTCTTGCGAATTTGAGAACTTCCTTGTCCATTATCTAAGCTGATGTGTTTTTTGTTGCTGCATTTTATCATTTTGCTAAGAGTGTGAGAATTAGAAGCTTTTACCAGCTGCTATTAATTGATTGTGCTAAATCCCTTGTAGAAGAGTGAATTAACAACTTCTATTAGAGAAGTATTACTTAAGAAGAATGACTTGAAGGAGTCATCATCATTGAAAGAGAGTTTTTGCAAGGAAGCCATCCCAATTGGAATTCTGGAAGTTGTTGAAAGAGAGAGAAGAAGAGCAGTGGTGGGAAAAGAGCTTATTACATCAAGCATGATATCTATTTAATAATTTTTATTTGAAATGTTGCTCTCTTTTATTCTTGAGTTTGATATTTGCAATTAATTCATGTTGCAATTAGTTCATAGAAAATCAGTAATGTCTTGATGAACTTTCATTGCATTTAAGGACAAATGTGTAAGGAATTTCATTGTATTTAAAGGGCAAATGAATAACGAAAACCAATGCAATTAAGGGTAAATGCTTAGGAAATTCAATGCATTTTAATGGTAGAATAAAAGAATGATTTAAGGATAAAAGGGTTGTAAAAAGGGAATCAAATGCTTAAGAAGCTTAAGGGTAGCTTTACTTAATTTGCATTATTCAATGAAGGGTTTTTATATTCATTTGATTGAGTTTGCAATTTTGTATGATCTCCATATATGGAGAATACGTAGAGTAATTAATATCTACTAGGAATGAAATGATGTCAAAACCAAGTATGATCTTTAGCTAATATTATTAGGTTAACTCTGACAAGCTTCACTCCTAGGATAAAGATTTCCTAAATCAAGAGTTAGGATATTAGATACTTGTTTATTGGCTCATTTCTTAGTAGGCTGTTCGAGGTAGAAAGTCTGGGGTAAACTAAACCCATTAAAGGACATAGCCTATGCATAGAGTAAGGTAGCCCAAAGTCAAATCGGCCCTGAATAGTGTAAGTGATTAATGACTTACTCAGTCGTTTACTGAACCAGAATACTATGGCCATAGTAATGTAATGTACCTACATCCTCTTAGATCGGGAGATGATTACATTGTCAATTCACAGTGATTCAATAAGTACATACTAGTTTGGGATTGTGGGATACAAGAATCTAGTTATGTAGGACACACCACTATGCTCAATTGGTTAACAGAATCGGTTACTCTACCAATCCTTTCGACGAAGGGAGGGCCTTTCATTGAAAAATGAATGTGCGAGGGACCGCATTATTAGTCCGTGGTTGGCAGAAAAGCACCCGAGTGATGTTTCTCCTCCACAATCAGACATCTGAAGAACCAAGATTTGAAACGGAAGATCCTGGACCATCTTATTTCTATTTGTGCAAAAGTTGCTTAAGCTGTGTATGTACTCTTATGCTTTCGTACTCTGTTATTCATTTTGAAATGGTAAAATTTATTTTGTTGTGAAAAGCTTTAAATTGTATTTATATGATGTATTTCAATTTGAAAAGAAAAGAAAATTTTTTATTACAGTGTTATTTACTCGTTTACTTTTCTTAAAAGTTATAAAAATTAAGGAATTTTTATTTGACGTATAGGATAGGTCGTTACAAACAAACTCATTTATCATTTTCCAAAATGTGAAGAAGACAAAGAAAATGAGCAATTGTGAAAAAAGAAGAGAACGGCAATGAAAAGAAGACAAGAGAGCATCAAATCTACATCATTTGCGATAAGTTTATCATTCATTGTTCATTTAGACAAATTTTGTTTGCATTTTTTTTTTTTTGTATTAGTATTTGCACTTGCAATTGTGTTTTAAACTTTCAACAACAAAAAAGAATGAGTAGTGTGGGTAGAGAGGGTGAAACAGTTTGAACTCATCAAAAACTCATTGAAGTACTATTGGAGGCTCTTCTGAAAATGGCAGTGTTGCATGAACTATGAGTTCAAATAACCCATTCAAATGCACTTTGAGCTACACAAAACTTATGTAAAGTACCCATTTAATCTAAAAAAACCTCATACAATTTGCAACACCCATAGAGTTAGTGATGAAGACAAGATAAACATTCAAGGGGGAGTAAAGTAAGGCTATGTCATTTGTGCAATAAAGACTATCGAGGCAACTATACAAGGGTTTAATGTCATCTTTCATGCATAAGTAAAGGGTAAAAGGTTGTCAACAAATAACCCTAGCTATAAAGGCCAAGGTGACTAGGTTGTACATAGAGGGTGAGGCAAGAAATAAGAGAATGATAAAGAGGATGCAACCTAGTGTGCCATTGCCTACTTAAACCATATATGTCGAGAATCAAAGAGGAGAGGGTTTTACCAAGAGAAACAAAAGGCTACTAGCACTGCAAGGATGTTTAATATGTAATCATAAGCGGTGGTTGAGTCTTCTGATTTAGTTGCGCATGCAATACCCTTTCATGTTCAAAGATGTAATTGCTATTGATCCCACGTTTGCCCCTCTGAAGAACATAACCTCCACCACACCCTCATTGACAGAGAGTATTTTAAGGTGAGTGTAATTATGGAAAAAATGAGGCAAAATTGAATAAGAGATGGCTAATATATCATCATGGATGGGTGGACCGGCATTATTGACCACTAATCAATATTATTGTCACATGTTTAAGTAGCTATTATTTTCTTAAAACTATTGAGTATTAAAGGAAGAGAAAAGATACAAACTTCCTATTTCAGATTTTGAAGGATGCCATAAAAGAGGTTGGGCCCTCTAATAGCATACAAGTGGTGACCAATCTAGCCAATGTATGTAAGTTAGTTGGCTTGATGGTGGGAGATGCTTATAAGTACATTTTCTACACCCTATTTGTTCATACATTGAGAAATGCATTGAAAAACATTCAAATGATAGATTGGGTGAAGGCAATGGTGGCAAAAGCTAGAGACATATAGATGTCCGTTCACAACCATCACACCTTGCTTTGTTCAAGACCTTTTCGAGAAAGTAATTCCTCAAACATTTGGATTCTAGATATGCTCAGTACTTTATTTTGTTACAAAACCGTCTATATCTAGAGAGCTAGAGGCAAGCGCAACTAAAGAAAAAAGTGTGAAACAAAAGATCCTTGGCATTCATTGTTTTTGATTAGAGGTAAAAGCGGGTTTTGAAGGGGCCTGGAACCCTATACAAGGAAAGCAAGTTGCAAATAAAATAAACCAAAACCCATCAGCAGCCTCCAAAAGAAAAACACGACTACACACGCTGCAACATACAAAAAAGCAAGGGTCTAAAACACTTTTTACAACCTAGTTTCAATCGGGACTAGAAACCCTTAGATACACAAAGACTCTGCCTGCATCAGCCAAGCGTCAACAAACCAACCACTCATGGGAGACGCCAATGAGCCCAAAAGGATAACCAGCTTAATGGTATAGGATACCATCAACCCCCTAATCAAAAACCCCAACAGCTCCAAAGGCACCACCTCAATAAGGGAGTTAGAGAGCACATCGAACCACTCAAGACAAAGCCACCGGTCTAACCAAGAAGCCAACTCCACAACCACCTCAATAGGAGGGAGCTCCCCTCTATAGGAGAGAGTATCATGACCAACAGGACCACTACCGCCTAAAGACTCCAGCACCCTCAACCTCCACCTCCGTAGGAGAAGCGTCCACCTCAATAGGAACAGCAACTGAGGAAGCAAGAGAAAAGCACCTCCCAGATCCACCTCTATAGGAGCTGAATCCACCTCCATAGGATTCGAAAAGAAGGCCAGCACAACAGCAAAGCAATCAGCCATAACACCCTTTGACAACACTTGGTAAGAGACCAACACCCACAAGTAGTAGGCCTCAAAAATAAACCACTGAACCAAAAGCATTTACCACGCAGCCTACAGCAAGTAAAAAGACTCCAAAGAAACCCAGGAAGCCAACAGCATCTCCACACCGGCAGCCACAAACCATAGAAAAAACATAAACTTCAAAGAACATCCAGGGTTCTAAACACACCCAAACACTCAGCCATAAAGAACAAGACCAAAGAGGGCACAACAGCAAAGAGAAACACAGGCCACAAGGCCACCACAAACAAAGTCCCAGTCTCAACACGAATGAGAACAGCCAACCCCCAAGAGGAGTAGGGGGCCCCCAACAAGATAGAAATAAGAAGGCCCAGCACAAAAGGACACCTAGCCGCCCCAACACGCCGGTCAGAACCAAAGAAAGGCCAAAACTCAACACCACCATCCAAAAGGAGAAACCCCCACTCCACAGGGGAACATGATGAACTCAAAACATTCTAAGAACAAAACCCCCCAAAAGAGAGCCACCAAACAAAGAGCAGGCAGAAGCTTAAGACAACCAAGAAGAAGTGAGAAGCAAAACAAACCACCACAAAACGCCCCCAAGCCATCCTACTACGCCTAGTAGAACCATAAATAAGCCCATTCTTCAACCCAGAATCCACAAGGAAACCCACACACACCCACACCCCCTGCAAGGAGCAACAAAGCGGGAAGGGAAAACACACAACACCAAATAACACAAAGGGCAGCAAAAATGCCCGCCAACACCCAGCACCATCCACCACAACATCAACAAAAGCAACCACAGAGATGAAAAATCCCCAACCAAGGCCACTCTCGCTACATTGAATAGTAGTGGAGCAGAACCATTCACCTCCTAGAACAAAGACCACACCACAACTGACAACCACTGCAAAAAACAAACTACAGCCATCAGCAAAGACCCCATCCAGCACACCTCTCAAGCTCACCAACAAGGGAAGAGGAAACCCAAAAGAAGACTCCAGCAACCCCAAACCCAGAGACCCAGCTCCATCCACCACAGCGTCCATAAACAGATCCACATCATCTGCAGAAACACCTCCATGGCCGACCCAAACAAGCAGCCAACATGCTCCATCCAGGTCCCCCTCATCATCGTCACCAGCATCTGCATCCTCTGCAGATTTCAAACCTCCTCCTCCTACCCGCATCGTCGCTACAATTGCTCCCTGATACATCCCCAATTCGGGTCCCTTGGCGATGATTGTTGGTCCACAATGACATAAGAAATTATTGATTTTATTATTAAATTATTCAATTGTTAATTAATTAATATTTGTAACTTGTAAATTATTTTCATTATTTGTAATAGCATTCACTCTTTGTCATTTGAGTCTTTAAATCTTTTTCAAAATTTTAATTTTTGTAACTTATTTGCAAATATGTTTGCTCCATCTCACTTGTTGTGCAAGCCAAAAGATATGCTAATAAACTCTCCTAGCCTTGGAGAGTTTTATGAGACAGTTGACAGCATGCTTAGGAAAGCAAAGTCATTCATAGGAGGGTGTAATGAATACCCCCAAATGCAAAACCATTTTTTTCCAAACCACTATATCAACCCACAGCAATTTATACCAAGTTTTGCTTGCAAATTTAAATATTTCATACACAGGTATTTTGACAAACAACTAATATCAAGTTGTCTCAAAGAGTTCCTTTGTTTTTGAAATTTCTTATTATTTAAAAATAAATATTCAAATGATTTAACACCACAAATAACATTTTCCAACAATTCCTAAAAATGCTTAAGTAGTTACAAGAAACTTGACAAGGATTGACCTGAAAAACATTCCCAAATGAACCGTACAGCAAGCTAAAAGACTATACGGCAAATTCACATATGGTACAGCAGCATGGATATTGTACGACATATTAGATAGCTCAACTCCTTCGATTTTCCCTTAGTTGCACCACATTGTTTAACCTGCTTTCAAACTTACGATTATAGAAGATGCATTGAAAAGTCCAAAACAGAAAACAATTAAAATCATCGCCTCCCAAGGACAAGGTGTAAAACTTCTCAAACATTTATATGTACAGCTTGAATTAATACTAGAAAGTATGACCACTTAGGAACAAGAATCGTACAACTTTGAAGAAATAATTCTTCCTCGTTTTCATGGTACAATTTTGAACACCCACGATTGTCAAATCTTAGCATACAACTTGTATGGCCTCTAGAGTTTGTGATGGTACAACATGCTTGACAAGAGTATATGACCACATAAATTAAAAACTCTACATTATTTTCAATATTCAATACCAAAAAATTAACTCTCATAATCTGCAAATTAATTTATCCTTGAATTGTCTTTTTGTTCAAACCATGAATTCAAATAAATTCCATTAAACCACCATGGATAAGCTCCAATACAATACCTAAGCGAGACTATAACCAATCACCCAAGAAGGATCTCTCACCATCAAAGATGATATTCTCCATGAAGGATATCCTCTTCACGAAGTTTTGGAAATTAACTATTATCATAACCTTCTCCAAATTTTCATGCATATTGAAAAATGAGCCCAAAATTACTTTTGTTCTTTCCATAACTCCCACACAATTTCTTGAAAATTAAAATATTTACTTTCATTTTCAATTTCTTATGTCTCAAATTTGGAGGCCAACAATTAAAACATTAACTTCATCTTTTAAATTTACTTTATGACTTTCCAGATGCCACAATATAAAGTCCCTCTTTTTAATAGTTTAAATAAATGCTAGGTTACATATTTAATTTAACTTTATAACATTAACATTCAATTAAAATAATATTCATGACTTAGCCTAGAGAGTGGACATCACAAAGGGATCCTAATTTGGGATTTTATGGGGAGCATATTAGGGCCATTGTTACATAGTAGCGGAACACTATAAACACCCCAATTCATATGGCAACCTATGCTACAATTCCCAAATGATGTGTAGCAAGGCTTTAAAAAGTGCCTTTATCTCATTATGAAGAGATCAAAAAAGGGCTTGTGAAGGCCCTTCAAAGAGTATACTAATGAGTTGTCTACTTTACTTCAAACATAATGGCTAGCCTTTGTCAATCTCTATAATCCAATATTCAACAAACCAAAGGTGAGGGCAAATATAGCTGCATAGCTCATTCTGAAACTGTTGGATGATGGATGTGACATGGCAAGGTTGCACCAAAGTTGAAAACAATTGCCACTCACCTCCTTTCACAAATGTCAAGTTCTCTACCACAAAGAGGAATTGGTCCACATAAACCTTCACCCAATCAATCAAGAGAAATAGCCTTACCTCTCAACAAGTAGAAAGTTGATGTTTGTGCATAGTGCCTTTCAATTTCAAGATCGGTAGACACTTGAGCATCGTCAAACTCCTACCTGTAAAGACTCTACCTCAATTCCTCAATTTCACTTCACAATTTTCAGATTTAGTGTATTGACATTTTGTCAAACACTTTGCAACTATTGTTTACAAGGTTTTTCTGAGCATGTCTTTGATGGAAATTACTTGTTTAATTGTGTTAATAAAATTTTACAATCATTTAAAACTCACTGAACAACATTTGTAAAGAAAATTTTGATTTAAAAATTGCATTTGAATTCTCATAACAGAAGAAATAAATCAATTCCTCGAGGCATAAAGATATAAATGTATTGCTGACCTTATAATCGTTTTTCTAGGTATAAGAAAGTCACATCATCAAGGAACAGTGGTTGCATAGAAGACATAGTTGGAGAACATTCATTACAGCAGCATAGTATGTAATTGCTAGTAGAGATAAAATGACAGTTTGTACCTGCAACATACTAGATTCCGCTTCCACAGCCTTACACTACTAATCTTTGATGTGTGAAATCACAATTGTCAAGCATATCGACTCTTCCTTTGCAATTATACTCCTACAAAGTCACGCTCCTTCGTTCTCATTCAGATTACACTTCGACCACATCACCAATATTATCTACAGTATTTAGTAATAATACCTGCTAAATTCCTTAGTCAGCTCATTTCATACAGCTGCCACCTTCTAAAACTCCTCTTTTTCCTTCAACATAGGCAGTAGTGGGCATGAGTAAGTGTGGCAATGTTAATGGTCTATAATAGTTTCATCAGCATTTTTCTTGTCCACATCACATTCAATTTTTCCCGACTCCTTTTCTTGAGTAGCAGCTAACATTTGCCTATGTTTGTCTTTATCTGGCCTGATTTCCTTTTCCTGGGCGGCAATTAAAGGAGGGACCCAATATCTTATTCAAAGCGTCCACAATAAAATTGCCTGCCAATATTCACCTTCACAAGGATGCGGCTTGGTATAAGATGGCAACGACTTGGTACAAATGGGGGGACCAAGGCTTCACTCTCCAACACCTCTTATTAATTGCCATGTCCTTTTGAACTTATTAGCATTTCCTCACACTTAGATGGCAGTGGCTATAATACACACCCGATTTCCCTTCAATAATGATGCACATGAGGGTGGCAAATTAATCCTGGCCTTTAAAGTTCGCATCTCCCTCAGTAAGTCAATTTAAAGGCTTTTGGAGGAAATGGACGATTAATTCTTTTCATGGCACTAGCAATAATAAGTGTCATACTCAGTGTTGTAAATTCAATCAACCCTCTAGGTTATTCAACCCTTTCAAGTGCAACCTTGTATTATACAACTAACAGATTTAATACTAATTTATTTATTACACCTGGAATAACTGCAACATTAGATTTTGGAATAACTGTATTATCTTTCTTAATGCTCTTTTGATTAAGAAGCTTTATTTAGAAGACTTCTAGGACTACCATATGCAAGTTTTATTTCTAAACATTAGAAAAGCAAGTTTATCAGTCTTACATTGATTGGGGCACTTAGTTTCATGTCGATAAAGCAAAGAGTGGAATATCAAGGCTACAATGGATCATCTATGCATTCTATCCACCAGCCTTTGTGCACAATTCTTTAAATAGAATGATGAAATCATCTCTATGGAGAAGACCATTAGTTAAATGATTAAGATTTTATCTCCAAAAAAAGTTGAGACGTATCAGGCGAAGAGTGGGGAATTAAAATCAATGTCATATCCTTCTCGCAATCAATCGTACTAGCAAGATATTGTGAAGATGTTTCACATCACATTTGAAAATACATTGATGGTGTAATAATCAACCCCAAAATTTGTTTTCTGTTTTTTCCCTGAGTTGGCTGCGTGCTGACTGCGTGTTTATGAGATGTTTTGTAATAGTTTTTTCATAGGGTTTGCATGTGTTTTGATATTTCATGAAGTATACAAACAGTGGCATAAAATGTAGATAAACATACTTGTAAGAACACTTACAGAAGCTATATAAATCTGATTATATGCAGAACAATTACAGTCATTTCAAAATAATATCAAACTCAGATGTACAGTATTTTCAGACCTGAAAGAGCATCATATCTGCAGAAAAGGTTTCTAGAGGGCCAAGCCCAGCAATAGATCATCACCCCTCAACCCCTTGCTTGTCCACATCCAAGGTCCTGTAATAAGTCTTCAATGGTGATTAGAGAAAATGAAGTTTCCAGCCACAACTAATCTGTCCCAAGCTTCAAAGGCCGACCAATTTGAGGAGAACCCAGAATATGGCATTCAGCTGCCAAGAGCAATCAGACCCAGAATAAGAGGCAAGACAGCAATCTAAAGCTTCCCAAAGACCATCGACCAGCACCATGAAAGAGTCCTTCAATCACCTAGTTCAGCTATTTCAAGGAGCTCGTGTTATCAATCTTCAAAGCGAACAAAGGGAGTCAAAACCAGCATTAAGAAGTCTGTAACTTCTCACCCAAAAAGCCGTCCTTGAGAAGCTCGACCTTATCTAAAAGATTTGAATCTTCATCAAAAAAATGAGAACCAGTGCTTGATTAAATCACCTTGAAGAAGGCCTTCTACAGAAGCAATACCCACATTGAACCCTCATTTCATTACAGAACTATGAGCAAATATGTGGATTCAGGTGCTGAAAACGAAGTGCCCAGAAACCATGAAATTTATCATCAAAATGCATCTCACTCTTCACCTAATCGCTGCAATAACTCCCCAAGCCAAAAACACACAAATCCACATCAAAAATGATCAAAGATCTTCATCTCTAATATCTGTAACCTGCAACTTTGAAGCTCCAATGGCGACCTCTGAATGAAATCACCCCTTCACCAACTTGAACAGGTCTCTCACCATCGAAACTGGTCTTAGATAACGAGGGTTTTTGTCCTCAAATCCGTTTTCTCAATCCTCTGGTATCAAACCAGCAGCACTTCACTAAGTCGTCAAAACATCCAACATGAAGAATAAACTTTGAAAATGAACTTTTAAAAGAGATCCAATTAGAGCAAATATCTCAACCCTAAAAACCAACTGTAATGTCCCCATTTTGGCCATATGCTCTTCGTTTGGTTTTAGCCTATTTCCAGAAATCCATAGGCTACTCAGATGTGCGAATTTAGGGTTTCCACTTTCATTAAGTCTTGCTTCCAACTCAGTTATGCTTTCTGTTGGTTTTGAGTTGGTTTTGAGGTAAACTTACTATTTTTGGCAGTGGCTAGTTTTAGTAAGTCTAATTTTGGCAGTGGCATCATCAGCAGTTCAACTCAAGTCATCTTGTTATCCATCAGTCTCAGTTTGGCTTTGGGTTTGGTTTTCTTCATGAGTTGAGTTTATACTTAGTCAAATTTCATGTTTCTCAGTTGTACCCCATGCCTAGGAGTAATAACTTCATGTTGTTTTAAAAGGGGGCCATTAAGGGGGTCAATTGTGCATTTAATGATTTATTAAATGCTTTATTGTTGCAAAGTGAAGTTGGACGCCTAAAGGAGGTTGAGTAATATTTTATTATTTCAAAAAGTAAAAGGCAAAAAGGTGGCGTCCCTTTTGGAAGTTGAAGTGATTCAACTTCTTGGAATTTGAAGAGTTCTTGTTGCTTCATTTGCCAACTAAAGCTTATATATTGCTGCTGTTTGAAGAGCTGATTATCCAATGTTTATGCTAATGTTATGCTATCAAAATGACAACTTGTTTAATACTTCGAGGGATGCTTACCTCCTAGTTCCAATCCAATTTCGTGTTTGAAAGACAACACCTAGTTGGTCTTATTGCTGCTTCTCAATCAGACTAGCAGATTGTGCTTCAAAGTTGGTGAATTTTGGTGAGAATTTCAGTTTTAATGTTGCTGGTGTATACACAGCTGAAGGTGTTTTTCATTTACAGCTTTTGATGTGAATTTATTTTGGTTATGGGTATTTGATCCTTGCAATTCTATGCTAATGGCGACCATATTTGGAGAATTTCAGAATTTAATTCCAAGTATTTGATTTTTAGCAAGAGAAATTGCCCCTCTTGAAGGCCGTACCATCTTGAGAGTGCATTGGGATTCGTGCAAAATAATAACTTGCGTTTTGATGCAGTTTTGTGGTTTGAGTTTGGGCGCCTATCCTCCAAAGAGACTTTGCATTTCGTTTCATTCAATTCAGAGGTATATTGAAAGAGTTATGAGCATTTCATTGTTTTACAGGTGGCTGGTTTACAGTTTCAGTTTGCTGGTTTTTCTTATCAGACTTCAATAAGTTCAAAATTTGGCTTCAATTTCAGTCTTTGAGAGTTATATAAACTAGCTAAATTCATCCTTCACATATTTGCATTCATTCTTCTATTGTAACACTTGTAATTTGCAGTTTTTCTTCATTGTAAGGTTGAGAATTAGTAGTGCTAATCCAACCATTTATTTACTGCATTTACTTGTGATCGTTAATGCAAATATCATAACCCCTGGATGGTTTACCACCAGTGTGGAGGAATCTAATTTGTATTTATTTTCTATCACCCACTGTTAAGTGGAGAATTCCCACTGTTTAGTGGATGCCCGCCGCAGCGAAGGAATTAGTCTGGATTATGTTGTTTTCTTCCCCCCACTGTTTAAGTGGTTGAGCGGATTTCTTCATGGCTGGTTATCCGCCTACTTGTTTCAGTTTTCAATTAATAACTCCGTCATATGTTAGCACCTCGCCCTCAGTGGGATCTCGAGTGCACATTCTTGACGTTGAGTTTGTTTCATTTCAAGTACTGTTCTTAAATTTCTCCGCCATATGACAACACCTATCCTTCCTTGGCATTGAGTGTGCATTCTTGTCGTTGAGTTCTTTCAAGCTTGGATTGCAGTTTTGATGCTAATGCTAATCCATTGGCATAGTGTTGGCTTGTGTTATGATAATTCAAGAAAAAAATTGGTTGGCATATTTCACCAACGCCATTTCTCATAACCTTTTGATTTTCTTTTAATTTTGATATTCACCTCCCATGGCTTGGGCGCCCAAGATATTTAAGCATTATAAAATGATATTATAGTTTAAAAAACAAGCTCAAGTTATTGCTCTAGGCGTCATGGTCCTTTTTTTGTCCCCCTTTTTAACCCACAATTAAAAAATATAAAGTTACCTTTATTAAGCTCACCTTTTGAAACATTATTCAAATATTTAAATGATTCAACCTTAGTAACTTTATATTGACTAAATAAGTGTTGTTGTAACAAGCCAGACCAGGTCCGGCATAACCTAGTTGACTTACTATTTTTAGAAAGTCCTAAAACTAGTGAGTAGTGCCCTAAAACTTGAGCCGGAGAGAAACTAAGATGCTCGAAAAGGCTCACCAAGGACTGAAGCACAGGACCAGACCCCCTGCTAAAAATAGCACTTACTAAAAATAGTAAGTGTATCAGAATCAACCCAAACTAAAAGAGGACATCGTAAATGGGGACATTACACATGGAAAGCCTCGATCTAATCTAGGAATCTATCCCTGAGCATTCACAAAGCTCATGATATTTTTAGATTTCTTAGGGGAGAGTCCTCTACATTCAAACTATGGAGAATTAGGCTTATAATTTTAGTCAAATATGGAGTTAAAAATCTTATAATCTAAATGCAATGTTGAGAACCTAAATATTGTGGGGTGATGGAAAACAATAGGCGAATTGCTTGAGCATAATACATACTTTAATTACAATTTTTCCCAACTTTTATAGGCAACTTAGAACATGAGCATTTTGACAAAGCTTATCTCTCTACCCCAAAAAGGTTTTGAACTTTTCTCGCTACTCCAATTAGGTTTTGAAAAGGATCCACATTGTCATGTCCCCTTTTCAAAAATAAATTAATTGAGAGACCTAAAACATATTGCTTTATTTTCTATAGGCTAGAGGACAAAGTTAGGAAAAAAGTTTAATAATAATGATTTTTAGTTAGCCCTAGTAATATTATTTTAAAATGTTGTAAAAAGACAACTTAAATATTATTATTAGTTAGATGAGTGAACCACATATATAGGGGATAGTAAAGTCTTTTGTAATATTTTATTAAAATATTTTTGTGTGAGCACTTTTGGAGGGAAAGGGAATTCCAAATAAAGGCACCAAAATGGAGTCTTTGAAAGAGAGGCAAATAGCTCAAAAGGGGATAATCCAATTTTTATGAAATCAAAACCTTTCTTTCATAGTTTGAATACCTATGTTCAATGTAATTCCTCATTCAATTTTATTTAGTTTTCAAACCAATGGATGCCTTTGGGAAATAACTTCAAATCTACTTGAGTCAAGTTTTTGTCCACCAACTCTGCAAGGAAAAGAATGGGGCTTTTGTACTTTAATTTCCAGGCCTAGAGCGGCTTTGTCCTCAAGCTGTTAGAACACAGTCTATGCTCCACAGGAGATAAAATCTGTTAGTTTTATGATCAGATTAAGGACACAGAAATTTAATTCAAATTCAACACAAGAACACAGAAGATACCCTGGGAAAACCCTCCACTTGGGGGAGAAAAACCCAGCAACAATATATCACTTATATATTGAATGATAACACAAATAATCTCCTTTACAAGAGGCCGATATGAAGGCCAGAAGAAGCACCACAAATTGATGCAAACTCAGATACAACCAGATGTATATCGCTGATTAGAAACTCAGCCAGCAATATGCTCTTCTACAGAAATTGCTATCTCCTCTATATGATTCGCACTTGAACTCCAATGAATAATAATAAACTGAATGAATGAATGATACAATGCAATGGATGAATGTGTATATATACGAGGGGAAGAGAGACGCATCACTTCAAGTTGATCATAAGTCTCATGAAGTCGGCCTCTTGAAATCGCAACCCTTCATGAAGAGATGCTGGCCTCATTAAATAAAATATTACTTTATTAAATTTGAGTCTCTTCATAATCGTACCTTTTCATAAATAGAAATCTCTTACAAATTAAATAGCCCCTAGGCCATATTTAATTTATCACATGAGTAAAGGAGATTGCTGGAAGAAGACCACGACACTGCTATGAACATCAACAAAATCAAATATACAAAAATGTATCTGATATGGTGATTACTTCTCCTTGTTCAGTTATCTTATACATGGTTTTCCTTCAATAGTCATAATCTATATAACCTAGGGACACATCCCCATCCAAATTAGGGGTGTCCTTGGTAGGAAACATCTCGAAGACACAGGGATGGTTTGGAAACATCCCCATGCCATCCCCAAATTCTGCAGAAATAGGGAAATGTCCCAAGGACATCCAAAAAAAATTAGGAAGTGCTAGGGGATGACTACAAGTCCCCTACGGCCCAGCCACTTTTCATTTGATTTAAAAAGAAAACTCACAAAAGTAATAAAAAATAAAGGGGTGTGGGGGACCATAGTTACATAAAACCTAAACCTAAAAAAACATTATAACACTCAAAACAAAAAAAGGAGCTCATTTGTGTCATTTTGCAAATTGTGAAGAGAAGAAAAAAGAAGAGCACAATTGTGAGAAACCAAGTGAAAGAAAGATAGAGAAGTGAGCAAAGGGCAAAAGAAGACCAGGTCTACATCATTTGAGCTAAGTTTTCATTATTTTTTGTTTATTTTAACAAATTATTTTGCATTTTTTTTGTTTTTGTCAAAATTTCAAGTACGTAGGAGGTTTTTTTGTTTGTTTGTTTTCTATGTCTGCACTTGTAGTTGTCATTTACATTTTCAACCAAAAAAAAAAAAAACCAATGAGCACTAGCAATAGTGAGGGTAATGAGGGGCAAGAAATTGAAATTGAACAAGCATGCCATGGAAATTCTTCAAGGAGTGTAAATGTTTCAAGGACACCTAGTTCACAAAATCCATTTCAATGCCCTTCTAACCTCTTGAAAAATTATGCAAAGGGCCCATTCAACCCAGAAAACCCTCTTTTACAATTTGCAACAGCCATAGACGCAAGAAAAAAAATCAAGGGTGAGTAGAGTATGGTTGTGTCATATTTGCAAGGACTATAGGGGCAGCTATACAAGAGTTTACTCCCATTTTTAGGCATATCTCGTCAAGGGGTAAAAGCATATAAAAGTTAAAACCATAACATTAGCTAAGAAGGCTGAGATGACTAGGTTGTACATTGAGGGTGAAGCCAAAGAAAAAAGGAATGCCAATTGAGTTTTTGCAACCTAGTGGGTCATTGTCTAGTGCTACTGCTACTGAATCTAGAAGTGTTGAACCTGAGAGTCAAAGAGGAAAGAAAAAGTCCACTAGTGTTGCAAGCATGTTTAACATGGAATCACGAGATATAGTTGATAATTCTATTGTCATTTTTTCTATGCTAATGTCATTACATTTCATGTGGAATGCTCTCCATATTTTAAACAAGTGCTCAAAGATGCACTTGTTGTTGGTCCTTCAATTGTTCCCACTAGAGATCATAAGTTACACATCTCCCCCGTTGATAAGGGGTATTCCAAGGTGAGTATAATGATGAAGGAGTTGAAACAAATTTGGGTAAAGAATAGTTGCTTTATCATTATGAATGGTCGGACCAATA
This sequence comes from Sequoia sempervirens, assembly GCA_007258455.2. Taxonomy (NCBI): domain Eukaryota; kingdom Viridiplantae; phylum Streptophyta; class Pinopsida; order Cupressales; family Cupressaceae; genus Sequoia; species Sequoia sempervirens. Next base: position 38,167 of record VDFB02254807.1, read on the forward strand.
TTAGACATCGACAACTCATCAATGTCAGTATCACATGTACAACAAAATATTATTTTCTTAGAGCTATTGATTGTTTGAGGAAAAGTAAGGATGCAAGCTTCTAATTTTAGATTTTGAAGGATGCCATAGAAGAGGTTGGACCCTCTAATGGTGTACAAGTAGTGACTAATTAGGCCTGTGTATGCAAGTTAGCCAACTTGGTGGTAGAGGATGCTTACAAGCACATTTGGACTCCATGTTGAACAACGCATTGAAAAACATTGGGAAAATTGATTAGGTAAAGGCAGCAGTGTCAGAAGTTAGAAGAATTTAAACATTCAATTGCAATCATCAGACATCATTTGTTTTGTTTAGGACCTTTTTTGAAGAAGGAATTCCTCAATCCTATAGATACCAAATATGCTAGCTACTTTATTCTGTTGGAGAGGATGATTGAGGTGCAAGAGCCTCTACAATTAATGGTGGTTAATTCAAAGTGGGTTAGATGGGAAGATACAAACATAGGTAAAGGGGAAAGTGTCAAACAAAAAATCCTCAACAATGATTGGTGGTCCACAATGAGGTAAAAGATTGTTGTTTTTTAATGAATTATTGATTTTATTATTTTCTGATTTTAGTATTGAATTTTATATTGTATAATTAACTAATACATTGCTGATTTTAGTATTAAATTTATGGTTTTCATTTTATTATTGATATTAAATTAATAAATTGCTGATTTTATTATTAAATTTCTGATTTTATTATTAATTTTCTGATTTTATAATTTTTATTGTTTCTAAGTTTCTAAGTTTATAACTTGTAAATTTACTAAATTATTTTCATTTTTTGCAAATATATTTGCTCCATCATCTCACCTGTCATGCGGGTCATAAGAGATGTTGATATAGACTCTCCAAACCTTAGAGAGATTTATGAGACAATTGACATGATGTTTGAACAGATGAAGCGAGCAATTTATAGTATGCACACTAATTTGGGATTTTATGAGAAGCACATTAGGCCCATTGTGACATGGCAATGGAACTCTATGAACACCCCACTTCATATGATAGCCTATGCTCTAAATCCCAAAGGGCATGCAAAAAGACCTAGGAGAGTGCCTCCATTTGATGATGAAGAGGTGAAAGAAGGCTTCATGAATGCCCTTGGAAAAATGTATAATGAGGAGTCTAGAAAACTTAGAGCACAATGGCTAGCCTTTTTGATCTTCATGGCCCAACATTTGCTAGACTAGACGCAAGGATGGATAGAGCTACATTAGCTCAAATCAACCCCATTGGTTGGTGGACATGGCATGGCAAGGATGCACCAAATTTGAGGATGCTTGCCACTTGTCTTCTTTCATAGGTTGCTAGTTCCTCTATTGCAAAGAGGAATTGGTCTACATATAGTTTCATACAATCAATCAAGAGGAATAGGCTTACCTCTAGACGGTTGGAGAATTTGGCAATTGTGCATAGTACCTTGCTACTTTGGGATCGACAAACTCTTGAATATCGTCAAACTCCAACTACACGTTGGGATATTAATCTCGAAGATACTACACAAGTTGACAACGAGGAGGCACATGATGTATTGCTTGGGGTTCCATTCTATCGGGGCGAGACAGACTCTCATAGTGGCAATGCTATGCCCTTAATATTAGTGTACATAGGGTTATGACTAGTCAATTTGTGGCTATCTTAACTCTTGATTTAAGTTTTATTATCATTATCATATTGTTATTTAGTTAATAAGGTCAGCCTAAGGCTTATATAGGGCTATCTAAGTCGACCTAGGTGATATCCTAAGCATAAATAAGGTATATTTAGGAGGTAATGAGTTTTATTTCATTATCATATTGCGAATTGTGTTCTCATTGGAGATATTTGGAGGTTTTCCCCCTTGAAATGGCTTGTTATTCTCAGTTCTTATCAACTATTTGCACCATATTTCCTATCATATTCTTTTGTTGTGCAACTTACTTCATTACAAATGGTATCAATGCATGATCTTGGCACCGTAGAGGCAAGGCATTTTTTAAATATTAGAGGTCATTTTGAGAAGCATATATCTCTCAAATTTTGGCAATTTTTTTTCTGATTTTTGAAAAGTTTTTTAAGAACATATTCAAGAAGCTACACTCCAGATTTCAAAGGAATTGGAACACATTTATTGCAGAATTACGGTTTATGCCCAATTTATTTGGAAAGTGTACATCTCCCAAATCCTATCGAATTGGTTCTTGATTTTTAGTGGGTTTTTGAAGAAGTAATAGAGGAGCCTACAGTCCAAATGACAAAGAAATTGAAGCAAAAATAAGTGAGTTATAGAAAAATTAGGGTTTCCAACAAATTCACTCTCAGAATTGCAAAACAGATAATTTTTGGGAGATTTTTCTAGGAAAGTGTGACCTAGGCCTTGGTAAGTTGTAGTAAAACTTTCAGATTATTTTGAACTTATTTGTGTGATTTACTGCAAAATTATTTTTTGCCATCATGACGGGGCCTGCAACAAGAGGCAAAAAATAATGCTACCACACTTGAGAAGTCTTCAAATAAAGAGGATGTAGAAATTGAGGATATTAATCCTAATGATGAAATCAACAAAGACAAGGGTGAATTTTAATAAATTACGAGTGAGATAAGTGAATTTTCTAAGAAGTTGTACACAATTCTTCAAGGGATGAAGTATAAGGGCGAAGATTCACCTAGTAAGGTGTAAGATAATGCTTTTGTTGGACATTAATTCTTTGGGCTTAACTCACATTTCAAGAACGATCATCCCTTTAATAACCATATGCCTAGGCAATTCATACCCAAATTGGGTATGAGAAAGTTTGACGGAAAGAATCCAACTAATTGGGTTTGCCAAATGGAGCAATTCTTTGATCTTCATCATGTTCCTAGTCAACAAAAAGTGGCTATGGCATCATTATACTTGGGACCAAATCAATTTGTTTGGTATCGTCGATTATGTGATGAGAACAGAAAGAAGGGTTGCATGGTCACATGGTCAATTTTTCTAGAGGAACTTGCTACCCATTATGGAGATAACTTTATGGACAGCTACTTCTACCAACTCACTAAAAGCAAACAAGTATGGTCAAGGACTATATTCAGCAATTTCAAACCCTTTGTCTAGAGTGGAGAATGTGACAAAACAAAATTTGAAGGAATTATTTCTAGGCAGTTTAAAGGATCACATAAAATGAGGTACGATTGTTCTTACCACAATCCTTGTCGCAAGCAATACTAATGGCAAGACAAGTAGAGGAGAAATTTTTTGGCCAATAGGCAACAAGGGATTGTAAATGTAAGCAAAAGGAGATCTCTTGCACATTCATTACCTCAACCTCCTAGGTTGAATTCACAACAAATTGAGAAGAAAAGAGCAAAAAGGTTGTGTTTCATTTGTGACAGCAAATATAATTGAGGACATAAATGTAGTGAAAAGAAATTATTCCATATTGAAGGTCCCAACAAGGAAGAAGTGGAGGAGCTAATATTAGAGGGTGATATGCAGTCAAATGAGGAATCACATGATTAAAGATATCAAGTTTCCACAATCCATTTTGTTGCTTGAGAAATTTTTGGATCTGATTGTGTCAACGTTTATTTCATCAACAATCATCATTTTCTCCTTGAACTCTCTTTCATAATAATGATGAATCACGTAGTGTGATTCTTAACCAATCATTTCTTGTCATGCACACTCAAGTTTTAGCACCACACAAACTCTCATGGTAGTAGGTTTCTTACAAAAGTAGCAAGCAACAGTGTTGATCGAATTGAGCAGTACTCACAATTTCATCAACAAAAAGTTGGCTACTCGTTTAAATAATTTTATATATCCAACTCCAAAGTTTCACATCTTGATTCCAGATGGTGGTGTTGTTAGTTGCTTTGGAAAATGCCATAGCATTAAATTATCCATGAGATATTATCACCTTGATAGCCCAATGTATGTTATCTCCATGGGTGCAACAAATATTGTTTCGAGAGTACAATGGCTTACTACTTTGAGAACAATTGAGATGAACTTCCAAGAACTATTCATGAGATTTCAATAAGAAGGAAAGACAGTAGAGCTAAGAGGGTTGAAGGCAAAGTCCCCACAAATCGTAAGTTCTCACCAAATGCAAAAGTTGCTTAAGAAAGGAGTTGATGGATTTGTGGCCCAGTTATGTTCATTAGAAGTCTATCACTCTAATGCTCCCACCCATCCAAATTTACAAGCAATTGTTGATCAACACTCAATGGTTTTTGGAGATATGCCTAAAGGACTTCCTCCTAAGAGGGATCATAATCATGCCATACAACTAGTTCCGGGGAGCTAGCCACCCAATGTCGAGCCCTACAAGTACCCATATATACAAAAAAGTGAGATTCAAAAGATTGTGGAGGAAATGTTAGAGGTAAGAATTATCAAGCATAGCCAAAGTGCTTACTCCACACTCGTGGTGATGTTGTGTAAGAAGGATGAAACTCGGCGCATGTGCACAGACTATAGAGTGATCAACATGTACACCATCAAAGCTAAGTTTCCTATTCTAGTCATTGATGATTTACTAGATGAATTGAATGGAGTTATGTATTTTAGAAAGTTAGATCTTAGATCAGGTTATCACCAAATTCGAATTAAGGAAGAAGAAATTTCTAAGACAGCATTTAGGACTAATAAGGGTCATTATGAGTTCCTGGTGATGCCATTTGGTCTTACCAATGTACTATCTACATTGCAAAGTTTGATGAACTCCATCTTTAAGAAATTCTTGTTCTTTGATGATATATTGATTTCTAGCAAGACATGGGAAGAACACTTGCAGTATGTACATTAAGCATTACAAGTTTTTGAAGATCATCAACTCTATGCTAAGCCATCCAAGTGTGTTTTTGGTCTCAACGAGCTGGAGTACTTGGGACACAGTTTCACATGGAGTAAAGGTGGATCCTAACAAAATTAAGGCTACCATGGAATGACCTACTCCCAAAACCATTAAGAAATTGAGGGGTTTCGTGGGATTGTCTAGACACTACAGAAGATTTGTGAAGAATTATGGTTGTATAGCGACACCACTCATAGCTTTATTGAAGAAGAATTCTTACGAGTCCACTAGTGCAGCATTTGAGAGATTGAAGGAGGCTATGTGTACAACTCCAATGCTTGCCACTCCAGACTTCACCAAGGATTTTATTGTGGAATGTGATGCTTCAAGAAATGGTATAGGAGTAGTTCTCATGCAAGACGGTCAGCCAATTGTTTTTGAGAGTTGTCAATTAAAAAGTAAGAATCAACTCAAACCTATATGCTAGCTATTCTTCATGCAATAAAACAATGGAGGCTTTATCTAATAGGTAGACACTTCAAGGTTAAGATAGATCATGATAGCCTAAAATAGTTTTTGGACCAAAGATATTTTTTGAAGAGCAACGAAAATGGGTCACTAAGATGTTGGGATATGACTTTGAGATTGCATATAAGGGAAGGAAAATGTTGTGGCAAATGCACTTTCTAGGAAGGATGGGAAATATCAAGCTTTATCGTGTGCCATTTAAATATTACAAGCAAATTGGGTGGTAGAAGCCAAAGCAAAGTGGCAGAATGATGTTGGTACAAGTAATCTCATTCAATAGTTATAAAGTGATACCAATAATTCAGATAAGTTTTGCTGGAAGGGAGATACTTTGTGGTATAAAGAGCAATTGTATCTCTGCAAGAATTCCACTCTTAAACACAAGATTCTCATAGAACTTCATGAGTCTCCAATTGGTGGTCATTCATAATTTTTAAAGACATATCATTGAGTCGAACAAGATTTTTTTGGGAAGGGCTTAAAGGTGATGTTCAAAAATTTGTGATTGAATGTTTGGTTTGCAAAGAAATAAAGGGGAGACAATTAAGACACCAGGTCTCTTCCAGCCCTTAGTTAATCCTAACCAACGTTGGGAAGAGGTATTCATGGACTTCATCACACAACTTCCAAAAATATAAAGGTCATAATGTCATCATGGCAATAGTAGATCACCTCACTAAATATGCACATTTGATTGCATTATCACATCCTTTTACAACAAGTACAATGGAAAAATATTTTTTGGAGAAAATACAAAAGCTAAATTGTACATATAAGGTTATTGTCAGTGACCGTGAACCTATCTTTACTAGTCGCTTTTGGACAGATTTATTCTCATATTTGGGTACTCAATTGGCTCATAATTCTTCATACCGCCCTCGATTTGATGGGCAAATTGAGGTTGTTAATAAGTGTTTCGAAGGATATCTATGTTGTTTCACTTCAGATAACCAATCTCAATGGGTAGATTGGCTACCACTAGCAAAATGGTGGTATAACACTTCCTTTCATCGTTCATCAAAAATGTCTCCATTTATAGCACTATATGGATATCAACCTCCTTCCATCACATCATCATTGAAGGTGTCACCAATAGTTCAAGCAATGGAGGACCACTTGCTTCATCAACAATAGGTACTCTCTGTTGATGTTTTTGGTATCTTCGGGAGGTAAGCCAAAAGTTTGGTCGGCTCTAAGTGTATCCACTGAGTCAACTCAAGAGAAAGGAAAAAAATTAGAATTAATTATACATTTGTTGGGTTGGCCAAATCACAAAGCAAAAATTATATTGGCTAGATTTGTATAAATAGAAGGAAGATTTTTCTTATTCAATCATCAATTCAATTCATTCTATTGTGTTCAAGAAGAAGATTCACTGCTTAAGAAGGAGATTGATTTCTGCTCAAAAATTCGCACTACTTCAGTGTTGGGTCATTCATTGTGTTCTGCCTATATAGGCTTGATTCTTAAGTGTTGTTTTTGCACTATTGTATCTGATCGATTATTATTGAAGTCATACTGGGTTTTTCTCTCTTGAGTAGAAGGGTTTTCCCAAGATAAATTTTGTGTCTCATGTTCTATGTTATTTTTCTACTTATTGTGCATATCTGATCTAAAAATAACATGGTATCAAAGCCGAGGTTTAGGAAGAACTAATCAAATTTGGCTAAGCAGTGTGTGGAAGACAATTCCTTGTTTAGGGCAGTTACTCAGCAAAAAGAAGATGGTGACCGGTGTCAAGGTAGAAGATAGGGTTGATGGAGCTTCAAACTTCAACTCTTGGAAATTTAGGCTATTCATTACCTTAGAAGAGAATGATCTAGAATTTGTAGAAAATGACATGCCTGAGCCGTTAGAAGACACAGAGAAAATCCGGTGGAAGAAAAATGGTACAAAGGCTAGAAAGATCACGATAGACTCTGTGAAGGATCACCTAGTACCGATCATCTCCAAGATGACGACAGCTAAAGAAATGTTTGATGCACTAAAAGAACTATATGAGATCAACAATACCAACAGAGCCCTTGCTCTAAGACAAAAGCTCCATCATGTAAAAACGGCTAAAGGAGAATCAGTCATTTCATTTTGTATGAAGATCTCTGATTTGAGAGATCAATTGAGCACTATTGGGGATATAGTTGCAAAAGGAGATCTTGTTATGTTGGCATTAAATGGTCTTTCCCAATCTTGGGAACCTTTTATTCAGAGCATCAGTGGGAGATCCAAGTTGCCCAAGTTTGATTGCCTTCGAGCTGACTGTGTTCAAGAAGAAACCAAACTGGCAGCAAGAGGAAATGGGCGAAACTCCCATAATGAAGAAAATCAAGTTCTTGCTACACATGCTACTAGAGAAAGAGGCAAAGGAAGAGAAGGAAAAAGAGGCACCTTCAAGAGGAATATAGACAGAAAAACAAATTATGCTCCAGAATTGAAAAAGAGGGATCTCTCTCATATTCAATGCTATAGGTGTGACAAGTATGGACACTATGCCCGAGACTATAAATTAAAGTTGAAGCAGCATGTTTCTACTGCAAACATTGATGAAGAGACACCTCATAAGGAGTCGAGTCATTCAAAAGACGATTCAGAAGGATTTCTATTCATTTCCACTCTTTCAAGTAATGTACCAACTGGCAGTGATACTTGATTGATAGATACCGGTGCTTCACGTCACATTACAGGCTACAGAGAGCATCTAACAAACTTAGTAGAGGAGTATAATTTATAAGTTATAATTGGAGATGATGCTAGTTATGTCATAAAGGGAGCTTGAACCACTTCCTTCCAGCTAGATTTGGGTATCCCTCTTCTATTGAGTGATGTTTTGTTCGCACCAAGGATCAAAAGAAACCTAGTCTCCATCTCAACCTTGGAGGACAAAGGGTACAAGGTTGCCTTCTCTGAAGGAAAGGTTCTTGCATGGCCCAAGAACTCCAGCATAAAAATAGCTCGTGTGATTGGTATTCGTCAGAAGAGCCTATACAAATTGTCAATTCAACCAGTTCAGGCTTTATTACATGGCTCTATCAGTCTAAGTGAGCTATGGCATAGGAGACTTGCTGACTTACATTACAAAGCTCTTCCCACTATGGAGAAGATGGGTATTGGTCTTTTGAAGCTCAGTTTAGAGCATGATGGTGTCTGCAAAGGATGTGCACTTGGTAAGAACACCAAGAGTCCCTTCCATAGTATCGACAGTAGATCCAAGGGGACCTTAGATCTTATTCATTCAGATTTGTATGGACCAATGTCTATGGCGTCACTAAGTGGATTCTAGTACTATGTGACTTTCATTGATGATTATTCCGAGAATACTTGGATTTACTTCTTGAAATCCAAGGAGTCTAAGGAAGACCTTGATAGATTCCGAGAATTCAAGGCACAAGTAGAGAACATGACCAGGAAGAAAATTAAGGTTTTGAGATCATATAATGGAGGAGAGTACACTTCCGGAGGATTTCGTAATTTCTACGTTGAGGTAGGGATCAAGAGGGAGTTCTGTGTTTTGTACAACCCTCAGCAAAATGGTGTTGCCGAATGAAAGAACAAATCTATAGTAGAGGCAGCTAAGGCTATGATCCATGATCAGAGTTTGCAAAGTTTCCTATGGGCAGAAGCTTCCAAAACCGCAGTATATGTTCAGAACAGAAGTCCTCATTGGATATTGGGGAACATGACTCTAGAGGACGCCTTCACAAGTGTGAAGCCTGAGGTTAGTCACTTATGGATATTTGGCTGTCTTGTGTGTTGTGATCTTTTCACACATCACCCCATTGCAAATGGGGACCCCCTTCTTTTTGCTTTTTGGGGTTTTGCCTTGGTGTTACAATTTCATGAGGTCCATTGCTTTGAGAGTTTGGAGTTAGAGTTTTGAAAATCATCCGAGCCAAGTAGTGAATTCAAGCCCATAATAGTGCCTAGACATCGTCAAAGTGCTCAAAAGGTCCAAAAGATGAGGAACGCCAGTGCTTTGAGTCAATTCTGACACTTCCTATTTTTTTAGGGATTCTGCTTTTTTGCTTTTTGCTTTTTCTATTTTTGGCATTTTTGGACCAATTTGGGACTTATTATTTTTAAAAATTTTGCTTTTTTCTTTTTTCTATTTTTAGAAAGTTGACCTAGGGTTAGGTCCCATAGGTCATGGTATCAACGTTTTCATCTTCAAAATCAAAATTTTGTGCCTCCAAGAGTAAAAAGCAAGAGGAAAAATCTCCAAACTAGGGTTTTGTTCCAGATGATCCAGAACAATGCATGAAATTCATCTAAGTGTCAAGGAGGAATGAGATATGTCCAGAGAACTTCAAGGTGGGCCCAAGGATGGATGTCCAAACACATGGGCAAGTCCGCTTGGAAGCAAAGGAAAAATGGCAAGTCTATCATCAAGTCTGCCATGGAGTTGTCAAGGGCTAAGTGAAGTCCGCCCAGCCATGAAGGAGGATAGGAAATGGCATGAAGTTATCAAAGTCCGCCCTTGGAAAAGCAACCATCAAAGTCCGCCTTGGCACTAAGGGAAAAATGGCAAGACAAGAGGAAAGTCCGCCATACACTTGGCAAAGAGTCTTCAAAGTCCACCCAACCTTGGAGAAGACTTGGCATGAACTTGATGAAGTCCGCCCCACTTGAAGAAGGAAATGTCTTTCCAACCTTGAAGTCCGCCCTTGCATCATGGAAAGAAAGTCAAGAAGTCCGCCCAAGCATAAAGGCAAGATGGCAAGGAAGTTCCAAAGTCCGCCCTCAAGTATGATGAAAAATTTCTAAAGCATGAAGTGTCAAGAGGAGGGAATAGAGGATGGCAAAGAGGCTTCCAAGTTCGCCCCAAGTGAAGTTAACATGAAGCATGGCACAAAGATGATAAAGTCTGCCTAGACACCAAGGAAAATGTCTTAAGTGTTGATGAAGTATGCCCACCGCGGAGAAATGTCTAGCTAACTTTCAAGTCTGCCCCACCTTCAAGAGAATATGGCAAGACAAAGGTAAAGTCCGCCCACCCAAGAGGAGAAAAGAAAAACTAAAAAATTGGCTAAGTATTGATACCTTGAGAGAGAAAACTCAAAAAAATGGCTAAGGATGGATACCTTGGAGAATGAAATTTCAAAAGTGTCAAACGAAATGCTATGTCTAACGCGCAACCAAAGTCCGCCCTAGCTCCAAGATGAAATGGCAAAGCACAAGTCAAGTCCGCCAAGGGTAGATGAAAAATGGCATGACATGTGCCAAAGTCCGCCAAGGTTAGAAACAAACATGGTAAAATTTGCCAAGAGGAAACAAAAAAATGGCTAAGTGTGGAATTTTCTTGCAACAAAAGAATCAAATTTTGACTAAGTGTTGGAATGAAAACAGGAAGAATGAAGAGGAATAAAGAGGAAAAGTAAAGAGGAAATGAATAAGATCCCTTGTCCAAGGACGGAGTCTGCCCTACTTAGCACAAGCCAAATTCAGAATTAAAAGCAAATCCACAGCCAAAGTTCATTCGAGCATAGGGATGGGCAAAATCTTGGCTAAGTGTTTGAACGGTCCACATGAAGGTGTTACAAAATGAAATTGAATAGCCAAAATTTGGCTAAGTATGGGAAATACTTCACAGAGAAAATTCCAATTTCCTCCATTGTGGCGAAAGCACAGAGGCATTCTTCTCCAAATTCAAGGCACTTGAAAGAATATTCAGACATCTTGGGGGGTATTTCATCTACAATCCCAAACCTATTGAAGCAATCAGGGCAACTTCTTGAAGGATTTCATACCCTAAAGAATTAAAGACAAACCCCCAATCAGAATCAAATGGTGACAAGAAGAGAGTTCCAAACAAATTCAAAGACAAACCCCCAATCAGAATCAAATGGTGACAATTTCTTGACACAAATTGTATAATTCAGAGAGGAAATCCAAAGGAATAACACCAATCCAATTCAAGCAGGAGGAATTTCAAAGCAATTAGAAAAGAAAATAACTTCAAGTCCAGACATCTGCTCCAAGGGGAGACTTCCAGACCTCAAAGATTCAAAGGAAGAGATCAAAAACTCGAAAGGAATCCAAGATCAAAGAAGTAAGCGCAAAGCACAGAGCTCAGAAAATCTTCTCCATCACTGGATTGGTCCTAAGGTAGAATTTGACTAAGCTGGCGAACTTCTTGGCTATCAGAGATGTCTTCCTAAAACACGAATTGGAATGGGAAAATACTTTTACCGGATGTGCTGAGAAGTTGGACAGGTTGGAATTCAAAGTAAACATGCTACCGCAGGTCATGGTGGAAGAGGTCATCTCGATCGTGTCCAGGTTCATTGAACACACTACCGCCCGAGAGGAGATGCACTTCCTTGAAAATAGGTCCTGGCACCACTTGTCTTTCATGCAATTGATGTTGATGTTATTTTAGGAAACCCTAATTAGGGTTGGTATGTCTTGATCTCGGCCGTTAATTTGTTTTGATTTCGGTCATTAATTTGTTTTGATCTTGTCCTTTCATTTTCTTTCAGAAACTCTATATAAACTCTTGCTCTCTCATTATCACAATGTGAAGAAAGTTTATGGAATTGTTGCGTATAGCTACTTTGGCTAATAAAAGCTCTTATGCATGATTTGCTTTGAATCCTTTTTATTGTCAAGTGGTAGCAAGGTTACATATCTTCTTCAACAATAGATTAGAATTAGAATAGAATTCGATTTGAATGTATGTTAGATGAATGCAAGATTTGATAGTATTGATTTATGGTGAAACTTAGCTCATACTTTCTTTGAATAGATGATCTTTATTCAATGCATAAAGTTAGCCTGAGCTTATAATTGTGGATGCTTAACTTTTGTCTAAATGAGTATTGTTCGATTTGATGGTAATTGTTCATGACGTGAAAATCATAAGCACACCCCTTTGAAGATTGCACCCACTTTTTGTAGTTGTCCTAGCAAGGCAAAGTAAAGCGTGGTTATTGGTTTCACCGAGTCAATACCGACTCTTGAATTCTTAGGAGTAGATTAGAACTTCTAAACCCTTATCTCCTTTCCGATTTGCTTGAAGTCCATGATCCAAAACCCAAACAATAGAGCTTCATTGTCTAGACCTTCATTGTGAATTGAACAAGCCTAGCGTAAGTCGCTTTGTGTATTACCAACATATCACAATGCCCATTGAGCTTATCCACACATCAAGACCTGACAAAAGAAACCTTGGAATCGCCACATGATCTTCTTGCAATCTTAGCATATGCGGTGGTTTTTCAAGAGAGGATAAAGTGTCTTTGGACATTTTATTTTGTGTTCAGTGAGTAACAAAACGCACACCAACACTGTGTACATTCATGTGCCCAAGGACAAAAGATCAAAACTAGAACCTTCAGGTAGGAAGGGTATATTTGTGGGATACAATGAGTCTTCAAAGGCTTACAGAATATATATTCTAGGACAGAAACAAATTGAGATCAGCAGGAATGTCTCCTTCGAAGAGGAGGTAGCCTTTGGAAGATCTAAAGGACCTTACATGGAGATAGACAGTGAGGAGCAGAAGGCTCCGCAGGATATGGATTCATCCCTTGATCATACTCCTAACATTCAGACGGAGTCCAACGAACTGGCTAAGACAGTTGATCGAGTTGATCCTATAGAACCAACTAATGGGCCTAGAGATATTGCCGCAAGTCAGAAGAGGCCCCTATGGGCTTGACAAACCATGCAAGAGGTGGAAAAATATGCAATTCCTCGAGGCACTTTTAGGGAAAGCAAGAGACCTCAGAAGTTCCCAGGTTATGTGGCATTGATGAGTCACATTATTGATTCTAAGCCTTCCAGTTATGAGGAGGCATCTAAACAACAGGTATGGAGAGATGCGATGACAAAAGAGTATCAGTCCATCATTAAAAATGATGCATGGGATGTTGTTCCGAGACCTGAAGGGAAGTCAGTAGTGACTTCTAAATGGCTCTACAAAATCAAGCATGCAACTGATGGCAGCACTGAGAAACACAAGGCGAGATTTGTGGCAAGAGGATTATCTTAGAAAGAGGGAATAGATTATGAAAAGACATTTGCTCCTATTGCTCGATACACTTCCATCAGGACGATTATTGCTATTACCTCTGCCAACGGCTGGAAGTTACATCAAATGGATGTAAAGACTGCATTTCTTAATGGTGTGATTGAGGAAGAAGTGTACATCGAGCAGCCAGACGGTTTTGCGATTCATGGGAAGGAGTCTCATGTGTGCAGATTGAAGAAGGCTTTGTACAGTCTTAAACAAGCACCTCATGCATGGTATGAAAGGATTGATAGATACTTGATGAGTTTGGGTTTCTCCAAGAATGATGCAGATTCCAACCTTTATTTCAAGATAGTTGATGGTGAGGCCTTGATCTTGGTCCTTTATGTTGATGATTTATTTCTCACTAGAGCATAGAAGCTCATTGTCCAATGTAAGAAAGAGTTAGCCTTTGAGTTTGAGATGAAGTACCTTGGCCTTATGCATTACTTCTTGGGATTGGAAGTATAGCAAAGACCTGATGAGATCTTCCTAAGTCAAGGGAAATATACAATAGATATACTGAGAAGATTAGGGATGATGGATTGTAAGTCCATGGCTACACCTATGGAGACAAATTTGAAGAAGTTGAGTGACTCAACATCCTATTCAAATTTGGTAGATCCTACCATGTATAGACAATTGATCAGATCATTGATGTACCTAGTCAACACCAGACTAGACATTTGTTTTGCAGTAAGTGCCCTCAGCCAGTTCATGTGTGAGCCAAGACAAATACATCTGGTTGTAGCAAAGCATATACTGAGATACTTACGTGGTTCTGTGGGATATGGCTTGAGGTTTGCCTCCAGTGGGGATCTGAGATTACAAGGCTATTATGATTCTGACTGTTGGGAGTGTTCCCGATAGGAAGAGCACCTCTGGGTGTTGCTTCAGCTTGGGGTTTGCCATGATTTCTTGGTGTAGCAGGAAGAAGACCTCTATGGCACTAAGCACAGCAAAGGCTTAATATATTGTAGCATGTGTAGCAGCCCATGAAGCAGTATGGCTTTGAAAGCACCTTGCAGGATTATTTGGTCAGATGTTAGAGCCGATATTGATTCACTGTGATAACCAGAGCTATGTAAAGCTCTCAATAAATCTTGTATTTCATGATAGGACAAAGCATGTGGAGATCAAGTATCATTACATCAGAGACATGGTGCTGAGGAAAGCAATCCAGCTCAAGTATATTTGCACTGATGATCAGACAGCTGATATCCTCACCAAACCTCTTTCTAGGGTAAAGTTTGTACATTTCTGAGACAAGCTTGGGGTGGTGGAGAATGTCGCCCTCACTGAGAGGGAGTCACAACATCATTAAGATTTGTTGTAGCGTATATTTCTCTGAGAGGGAGAAATATGAGGTAAAAGCCCTTGTAGCGTATATTTCTTCGAGATGGAGAAATATGAGGTGAAAGACCTTGTAGTGTACATTTCTCTGAGACGGAGAAATATGAGGTGAAAGCCCTTGTACAGATCACATCTCTAAGACTAAGTTGTGTTTCCCACAATTGGGTGTAGCCATTGTGGACGTCACGTTGAGAGAGTCCATGACAAGACACGATACCCTTGAGTGGGACTCAAGGAAGACTTTGCTATACCTCCCTAGCTAAGAGGGAGTGTTGATGTTTTTGGTAGCTTCGAGAGTTGAGCCAAAAGTTTGGTTGGCTATATTTGTTGAATCGACTCAAGAGAAAGGAAAAAAATTAGAATTAATTATATATTTGCTGGGTCAGCCAAATCAGAAAGCAAAAATTATATTGGCTGGATTTGTATAAATAGAAGGAAGATTTTTCTCATTCGATCATCAATTCAATTGATTCTATTGTGTTCAAGAAGAAGATTCGCTACTTAAGGAGACTAATTCCTACTCAGAAATTCACACTACTTCAGTGTTGGGTCACCGTCATTCATTGTATTCTGCCTATATAGGCTTGATTCCTAAGTGTTTTTCTGCATTGCTGTATTTGATCCATTATTATTTAATTCTTGTTGGGTTTTTCTCCCTTGAGAAGAAGGGTTTTCCCAGGATAAATTTTGTGTCTCATGTTCTATGTTATTTTTCTGCTTATTGTGCATATCTGATCTAAAAATAACAATCTCAGGACTCAAAGAGAATCTAGCCATGGCACAAAGTCAAATGAAGCGGCAAGCAGACCAACACCGTAGTGAAAGAAGTTTTGGAGATGGGGATTGTGTCTTCTTGAGATTGCAGCCTTACAAGGAAATGTCACTAAAGCAACAGAAAAAGAACAAGTTGTCTCTAAAATATTATGGCCTATACCAAATCATGCAAAAGATAGGTAGTGTCACTTACAAGTTGGAATTGCCGCCAACAACAAAGATACATCCAGTTTTTCACATTTCTTGTTTGAAGAAGGTAATTGAGCATAATATCCCTACTCAAACAATATTACTAGAGCTCAATGAAGAAGGAAGAATCATATTGGAAACAGAGTTCATTTGTCAAACACACACAAAGAAGCTAAGGACTAGAACACTCACTGAGTATCTCATCTAGTGGAAGAATTTACTAGTTGAAGATGCCACATGGGAGGATGAGGAGTCCATTCAAAAGCATCCACACTTAGCATTGAAAATAATGCTTCTCTAAAAGGGGGGGCATGCTACGCCCTTAATATTAGTGTACATAGGGTTATGAATAGTTGGCTTGTGGCTATCTTAACTCTTAATTAAGTCCTATTATCATTATTATATTGTTTTTTAGTTAATTAGGTAGGCCTAAGGCTTATATAAGGTTATCTAAGTCGTCCTAGGTGATATCCTAGGCATAAATAAGGTATATATAGGAGGTAGTGAGTCTTATTTCATTATCATATTGTGAATTGTGTCCTCGTTGGAGATAAGTGGCTTGTTATTCTAAGTTATTATCAAGTATTTGCAGCATATTTCATATCATATTCTTCTGTTGTGCAAGTTATTTCATTACACACAATGACTCATAATCCGATTTTAATGCAATATTAGATGTTGATTAGAGACAATTGCATATTTCTATCGTTCTGTAATTTTGTATTTCAAACTTGCAAGCTTTGGGCATTTTGTTGAAACTTTTATATAATACATATGCACATTGTCAATGAATACAATTAAATTTTGTTAAAACTTAATTTGTTTCACTTTCTATGAAATGAAAATCTCAATTGAACTCTAATATTATGTGTTAAGGTTCAATGATGTATATGCTGATTGCCTTATCAATGCTATCATATAAATATTTGTAATTTTTTATATTTCCCTATATTGTTAACAGCCGTCCCCTGTTGTCCCCTAAAAAGTGGCCTCCCTCCCATCCCCATCTTTGGAGCGTGTCCCCCCATCCCCTACCATCCCTATCCTGGAAACTTGGGGTAACATAGATCATGATTCTTCACATGCCCCTTGAAATTTGATAAAATTGAACTATAATTTTTTTATTTTATTTTTTTTTGTCATTTGATTATTATGATCATTCTGGAAAGAGGACATTACAATCTGCCCTACCCAAGATTGCTTGTGCTCAAGCAATCATAGACTAAGATATTCTTACAATTTCTGCTTCACTTGACTCGGTCTTTTTGAAGATATTGGGATCCCAAATTGATTTGGGAAATTTGTAATTCCCGCTCCTCAATCCAAAACTAAGACCTATACGCTCAATTTCAAGAACTTGATAAATTAGCACAATAAAATGTTGATCATCTTGAACATTTATCTATTTTAATTTTTTATGCAATTTGGCAATTGCATCTTCAATCTTCACAGAATTTGATACTAGAGAAGGTAATCTACTAACTTGAAAAACACTAGTATTAATAGTGGATGTCTCTATTATTCTAAGACCAATGCTTGCAATCTGATTTGTTGATTTTGGCTTCCATTCCTAGTTAGGTCCCACTGCTTTTTGAAAATCAACAAATTGTTGAGATCTAATATTATAATGATTAGCCATGGCAGAAGACCTGCCCATAGATGATGTCAATATAGAATTGGATGCCTAGGGTTGCCCTTTTGATAAACAATCGTCCCCACCACTATTTAAGACTTACTAACAAGCTGATCATGAGAAAAGGAAAGTATAGGCATAGAGGGAGCACATAGCAGAATTATTTGACTTCAAAACATCAGTCATAATATTATTCATAGTAGCAATACTCCAACTTCCTTCGGATCTTGAACATGTGGAATGTGTGTGCTTGATGAGTTCCTATTAGGTATAATAGGAGCCTCAGTCATATTTATTGGCATGGAACTTGTGCCAAGAACATTTGTCTTAGATTGTGTATTCTATGATATTGTAGGAGGGTTGGTAGAATCCTAGTTAACCCTGTTTACACCCTTTATACTCAAGAAACTTGTGAGAGACGTGGCCTTTTGCATTTCGATGGGAAGATTTTTATAATTTGCATACATGGTGTGAATATCATCTTGTATTTAGATTTGTGATTTCCTCACATGAACTTTTTTTCTCTAATTTTTGGAAGCATTCATATTATTCTAGTTCATGTGGAGCATTCACCCAACATGTCTATCATTGAATCAATCTTCTTTTCAAACTTATCTAAAAGAACTATCCCCAAAGGAGTTTTTCTCTCTCTATCTATCTTATTAACTTGTTTTATCACTTATATGGAATGAATTTTTATTTTTTTTATAGCATCATGGGTTAACTTCTCTTTCACAAGTTGGCAAGATCTAGTTATGATACCATTTGTAATGTCTCATTCAATTTTCTTTAGATTTCAGACAAATGGATGCCTTGGGAAATAACATGAAATCTACTTGAGTCAAAGCTTTTTATCTGCCAACTCTACAAGTTAAAGAAAAAAATATATCTTTTAATTTTCAAGCCTAGAGGGGTTTCATCCTTGAGCTGTTAGAACACAACCTATGCTCCGAGGACATAAAATCAAATATACAAAAAAAGTATTCGATATAGTGGTTACTTCTCCTTGTTTGTTTTATCTTATATATCTTTCTTCCTTCAATAGTCATGATTCTTCACCTACCCCTTAACTTTTGATAAAATTAAACTCTAATTTTATATTTTATAATTATTTTTTTATATTTTATTTTTTGATATTTTAATTTATTAATATTATAATCTCATTTCGAAAAGGGAACATTACTATAAAGATCCTGAGCTAGGATTTAATAAATTAACACTGCGAAACCCAAATTTAATTCTACAATTGATAACTCCAACAGCATCTCAATTTAATTCAATCATCGATCACAAAAAATACATCTCAAAATAATATAATCATCAATCACACATAATTGAATGATATTGCTTCAGAATTAAAGAGACAACGGGAGAGGCATAAAATATATATACATATATATTGAATGTAGTTTGCAATACAAATGAACACGCAGTGAATAATGCGACCCAACCTGAATGCTTTTGTTGATGGACGCACGCGCACACTAATGGGATCTTGATGAAACTTTAGTGGCGTCGTCTCCTCAATTATTGCCTTCCCTGATGATGGTGCAGATGCAAGAGCCTGTAGCAACACACGCACATGGCGATTGCTAGTGAATGCCGTATAAGATTTATGTCGGGCTAGTTCATTCGTAATGCACTCACTCAACAAAGGAAACCAACAAAATGTCTCGGCCAGAGCCGTGAGGCTCAGCCAAATCGTGTGGAGTCACCTCCGCTCAATACACTTCCCTTTGTGCACTGGCTCCCAAATCATGTAAGACCACCCCTCACGCCTTTGCTTCAAATCTCCAAAAATGAACGCCACCTACCATCCGAAACATAGATATTGGTGAATGCCTGAGTAATGGCGGAACGCAAGAGGCATGAATTCTCTCAGGTATTGAAGCTATGCTTGATACCTGAGTGTCCAAGTCCAAGACAAAGCAGCTACACCCTCTGTAAGCTCGGCAAGACTAGAGTCTAGAATTCGCAATACTTGACTAGCTCAAATGAATCTCCTTAAATACTAATAAGCTATGCCATTACAAGTGTAGTCGGCCCAAGCAGAAAAGAAAAGAAATTAATTTAAATTCAAATTTGGCGCCAACTTGATTAAGTCGGCCAAAATCCAAATTTATTTTATTATTTATTATTTATTCATTTATTCATTTATTTATTTAGTGTTAATAAACACTATTTTAAACTCAAGTTGGCCAATGCTTAATTTGATTTTGGGACATTACAGTCCCCGCCTCCAAATGATTAGGATGTTCAAAAATTTCCACTCCTTCCCACATAGTGTCCTTGACTAGCAAATTCTTCCATTCTACCAAGTATTCTGTTATTGTCTTATTTCTCAATCATTTCTCCCTCACGTCCAACACTGTCTCAGGTTCAAGGATGTATTTGCCTTCCTCATCAAGAGGTGGTAACTCAAGTGATGGTATGATTTGTTGTCCCAAAGCCCTCTTCAAACATGATACATGAAAAATGTTATGAATTTTGCCTTGGAGGCAACTCAAGCTCATATGCAACCTCCCCAATCTTCCCTATGATCTTGAATGGCCCGTAGAATCTTGGTTTCAGCTTTTTAGCTCCATTCCCTTTGAGGGATGACTTCCTGTAGGGTTGTAACCTCAAGTATACTATGTGATTGACCTCGAAAACTCTCTCTGTCCTTCAATGATCTGCATATAGCTTCTACTGGTTTTAAGCACGCTATAAATTTTCTTTAAGGGAGTTCATGATGTCCACATTCTGCTGTAACACGTCTCTAGCACTTGGAACTCTACTATCTGCAAGAATCAGATTCATGAAGGAGTTAGCCTCGTAACCATAGAGTGCTTTGAAAGGGGACGTTCTAATGGACATGTGATATGTGGTATTGTAGCAAAACTCTCCAAGATGTAGCCATTTCACCCAAGCTGATTGTTGCCCCGTCACATAGTTTCTCAAATATCACTCAACCCAATTATTCATGATCTTCATTTGTCCATCCGTTTGGGGGTGATAGCTGGCGCTGAGAGTTAACTCCGTGTGAGCCAAACAAAAGAGTTATTGCCAAAACAAGCTTATAAACCTGTTGTCCCTATCACTCACAATGTTTCTTGGCAACCTATGAAGTCGAAAAACTTCACTAAAAAACAAATCTGCAATTTGTGGAGCCTTAAATTCCGAAGTAATGGCATAGAAATGAGCATATTTAGTGAGCCTATCCACCACAACATAAATACAATCTTTACCTTGCACCTTAGGAAGTCCAGTGATGAAATCCATCGATATGCTTTCCCACTTCTAGCTTGGGATGGGCAAAGGCTGCAACAAACCATTTGGTAACACATGTTCTGTTTTATTTTGTTGGCACACCAAACATTCTCTCACGTGCTGTAATATATCATTTTTCAGCCCTTCCATGCAAAACGTTCTCTTACTTGCTTGTATGTCTTGTAGAATCCCGAATGCCCAACAAGAGGAGTATCATGGCAGGCTTTTATAATCCTATTCTTGAACTTGGATTGAGGCACAAGATAGACCCGATCTTTGTAGAGAATGAGCTCTTCCACCACCTTGTACCTATCATCAATTATCTTCCCTTCCAAGATGTCATTAGCAAATGAATCTTTAGCATACTCAGCTATAATGCCCATCTTCCAATCAGCTGATACATCAATCATGGAACAAATGTAAGACTTCCTAGAGAGTGTGTCAGCTACCACATTGTTCTTGCCTTTCACGTACTCAATATCAAAATCATAAGCTTGGAGTTTGCTTACGCATTTTTGTTGGCTATCATTCAAATCTTGCTAATTGAGGAAGCACTTCAAGCTAGTATGATCCGTTTTCACCACAAATTTCCCACAAACCAAGTACTGCCTAAACTTAGCAAGGGCATGCATGATCGCCAACATCTCCTTATCATAGATGGAAAAAGCCTTCTCTGCATTTGTGACTTTCCTGCTCTCATATGCTATGGGGTGCTTATTTTGCATCAACACCACTCCAATACCTTCCCCTAAAGCATCACACTCAAGTACAAAAGAGGATGAGAAATCTAGAATAGCCAAAACAGGACATGAACTCATTACCTCCTTGAATTTTCCAAATGCCTATTGTGCCATGGGACCCCAAGTAAAAGCTCCTTTCTTAGTCAGATTTGTCAATGGTGCCACAAAATGAGAGAAACCCTTCACGAATCTTCTGTAGTAGCTGCAAAGACCCAAAAATCCCCTCAACTGAGTCAAGTTCTTGGCTCTAGCCCAATCCTAAATAGCCTTGATCTTCTCCTCATCAACACTAACCCCTTGAGTGCTGATCTTATGGCCCAAGTACAGAATCTCAGTCATCCCAAATTCACATTTTGACATCTTAGCATAAAACGAATTCTTCTCAAGAATATCAAGCACCTCCTCTATATGCCTCAAATGTTCTTCCCATGTTTTACTATAGATCAAGATGTCATCAAAGAAAACCAACACATATTTCCTCAACTAAAGAATGAATACCTAATTATGCAAGATTGGAATGTAGTGGGGGCATTGGTCAACCCAAACGGCATCAGCAAGAACTCATAATGCCCATAATGACACTTGAAAGCTGTCGTATGCACATCCTCGTCCCAAAATCTAATTTAATGATATCCTAAATGTAAATCAATCTTGGAAAAGTACACTGCTCCATGTAGCTCATCTATCAATTCATCGATCCTAGGGATAGGATAGCGGTTCTTGATGGTCTTCTTGTTGAGGGCTCTATAATTGATGCACATATGGAGTGTCTCATCCTTCTTTTTAACCAACACCAACGACAAGGCAAAAGGACTCAAGCTTGGACGAACGTGTCCCATATGCAGTAGCTCCTTAATGGCCTTCTCGATTTCTTCTTTGTACACCCTCAGATGACGATATAAAGTAGTAATGACTGGTTTGGCTCCTTCTTCAAGCTCTATCACATGTTGAAATTCCCTATCTAGTGGCAACCCAGTAGGAACCTTTCGAAACAACTTGCACTTTTTGTTCAAAATAGAGCCTGGATGTCAATGAGAAAGGTCCTTTCTTCCTTTGGTGGACTCGTGTCCGTAATCAAGCACTTTGTTGCCCATGCTACTTCACCTCTCCTAAAGGATCGCTCCATTCTTTTTACTGAAACTACCATAGGACCATTCTAGGAGAGACCCTTGAGAACAACCTCTTTGCCATTATGCTTGAATTTTAGCTCCATAGTTTGGTAATTGGTGATGTACTCTCCTAATGAATGAAGCCCTTGAACCCCCAAAACCATGTTTGTGTCGCCGATGTCCACAACATAGAAATCATCCCTCATCTTGTGTCCTCCTAAGATGAGCTCCATTTGTTGAATCCGTCTAGTACAAGATAGGATGTTTCCTCCAACAACCGCCACATCAAACCCTTCAAAGTCTTCTGCTCCCAAACGCAAGTTGGCAACTGTCTTCCTATCAATGAAATTATGAGTAGCTCCACTATCTATCAACACTATCACTCTATACCCTCGAAGAATTCCTTGAACACAGAGGGAATGGTATCATGGAGCCCCTGAAAGTGCGGCAAGCGTACCTCCCGTGGGACCTCCTATCACGACCTCTTATTCTCCCTCATTAGTGACCTCATTGCTCTCTTCTTTGGTTTCTACTTCATCATCGAAAGCCACTTCAATGTAGTAAACTTGACCCCTCTCTTGGCATTTGTGATGTTCGTTCCACTTTTCTTTGCAATAGTAGCACAAGCCCTTCTTACAGAGTTCATTCCTTGACATGTCATGTGGTCCTGGAGGAGGACCCTTAGGTGGAGGATTAGCCTTAATGAAAGGCTTCCTTGGCTGCCCTACTAGTGTACTCTTGACAATGGTCTTCCCTTTCTAGGTGGAATCTTCAAGACTCAAAGCCCTCTGAATAGCTTCCTCCAATGTTGTTGGCTCCAAAGCTCTCAACAAGCCACGAAAGGACTTTGAAAGGCCTTCAATGAAAAAGAACATGAGCCTCTTGTCTAAAACATTAAATACCATCACCGCAAGCCTTTGAAATTTTGAAACATAATCATCCATGGTGCTTGTTTGCTTGAGTCTTGTTAACTCCTGGAAGTATGCTTTAGGATCTTTCCTATCAAATCTCTTAGTTAGCTTATGTGTGAAATCTACATATGTAGATACTTGTCCAAATCCTTGGGTCACAATGCCATGGTGCCACCACTAATGAGCTGAACCCTCCAAATGTAGAATGGCAAATTTGATAGCATCTTCTTCGGTCATGGGACTGAGAGAAAAATATGTACCAATTTTTGTATCCATGCTTGTGCAATCACCTTCCCCGAGCCATCAAATGTTGGAAGTGTCAACTTACTCACTCGGTGCTGCAGATCTTTGTTAAGGTGGTAAGTTACTTGGCCTCCTTTCAATCCATTTGTTATATTGTGAAATTGAATGAATGGAAGTCGGTGCCTTATCTCAAGATCAATCTGCATATAAGCTTCCATACTTGCATTGATATCTCCTTATGCTAGACTCTATTCTTCACCTCCATTATTTGGTCCATGCTTAGGTAGAAACGTAGGTTGTGTGGGCCACATAACCCTATTGCTTTGTGTCTCAAATCCAAAATTGTTGTAATGACTGCCTTTCAGGCCATTGTTTGAAGCTGATTTGCAATTGTGGTTCTTGTCATTCATGGATTGCATCATTAATTGTATCATCTGGGTTGTTTTCTCTTGCTGCTTGGCCATTTGATCCAACACCTGAGCCACCTGTTTCAAGAAATTCTTGAACTGTTCATCTTTGTCTCCCATCTTCTTACCTCTGTATCCTATTCTGGAAGACTCCACCGCTACTTTTTTTCTTTCCCTCTCAATGGCGTGTTGTTCTCTTTGACTCAACTGCATAAAATACTCTCAGGCTGGCAGGGTCTAAGGCTCTGATACCACTGTAAAGATCCTAAGCTAGGATTTAATAAATTAACACTACGAAACCCAAATTTAATTCTGCAACTGATAACTCCAACAGCATCTCAGTATAATATAATCATCGATCACACAAAATACATCTCAGAAAAATATAATCATCGATCACGCAAAATTGAATAATATTGCTTCAGAATTAAAGAGACAACAGGAGAGGCATAAAATATATATATGTATTGAATGTAGTTTGCAATGCAAATGAACACGCAGTAAATAATGCAACCCGATTTGAATGCTTTTGTTGAAGGACGCACGCACACACTGATGGGATCTTGATGAAACTTTAGTGGCGTCGTCTTCTCAGCTATTGCCTTCCTTGACAATGGTGCAGATGCAAGAGCCTATAGCAAAACACACGCGAATGGTGATTGCTGGTGAATGTCGTGTAAGATTTATCTCGAGCTAGATCATTCGCAATGCACTCATTCGACGAAGGAAACCAACAAAATGTCTCGGCCAAAGTCGTGAGGCTCGGCCAGATCGTGTGGAGTCGCCTCCACTCAATACACTTCCCTTTGTGCACTGGCTCCCAAATCATGTAAGACCGCCTCTCATGCCTTTGCTTCAGATCTTCGAAAATGAATGCCACCTACCATCTAAAACAGAGAGATTGGTGAATGCCTGAGTAATGGCGGAACGCAAGAGGCACGAATTCTCTCAGATATTGAAGCTACACTCGATACCTGAGTGTCCAAGACAGAGCAGCTATGCCCTCTGTAAGCTCAACAAGACTAGAGTCCAAAATTCACGATACTCGACTAGCTGAAATGAATCTCCTTAAATACTAATAAGCTATGCCACTACAAGTGTAGTCGGCCCAGGCAGAGAAGAAAAGAAATTAATTTAAATTCAAATGTGGTGCCAACTTGATTAAATCGGCCAGAACCCAGATTTATTTTATTATTTATTATTTATTCATTTATTTATTTAGTGTTAATAAACACTATTTTAAACTCAAGTCGGCCAATGCTTAATTTGATTTTGGGACATTACAATTACTGCACTTGATGACAAAAACCCTTAAAATTGCAAAGATTCAAAGGACAAAAACCTTCTTGGTTTCCAAGTAGGAGCAAACAATGAAAAACCTCTTGTTCCTTGAGGTGGTCTCATGTAGGAATCACAATTGTGCAAAAAAAATTGCAATTTTTATTTAGTTTCCAATTCCCTATAGTATCGCTGCTACAATATCACAACTACAATATCACTACAATACAACAATGTATTTGTAACTATTTCGAAAAGGGAACATTACATTCAATTATTGCACTTGACAACAAAAACCCTTGAAAGTGCAAAGATTCAAAGGGCAAAAACCTTCTTGGTTTCCAAGTAGGAGCAAAGGATGAAAAACATCTTGTTCCTTGACGCAGTCTCATGTAGGGATCACAATTGTGCAAAAAAATTGCAAATTATATTTAGTTTCCAATTCCCTATAGTATCATTGCTAGAATATCACAACTACAATACCACTACAATACAATAATGTATTTGCAACTACAATGCCACCACAACTATGCCCTATCATTGTGATAAGTAATTATAACAGCAGATTGTATTAGCATATAAGTTTTTGCAGTACAATTTTTTATTCACTCTAGCTGCTTCAACTATTGTATTTGTGGTGTTGCTTGTATCTGCCATACCTTGCCAATTTTACCCCTATTTAGCTCACTATTGTGATAAATTTGTGAGTTGGATCTTTATTGTTGCTTCTATTTATGTGTGTTATTTTGAACAATGCATGCATGAGGTTTTTTGTTGTAGCTTTGCTATTTATAAGCAAGAAGCCTAAATGAGTTCAAAAGGAAGAAGCCAGAATGAGCTCAGAAGGAAGAATTGAGTTTCTCTTGTTGTGAATCATGGGAACCTACTTACAGATGTCTTAAACAAGTCCAAATGCACCCACTGCATATAGGTGATGTCTGATGCATGATCAAGATCAAATGAACCTAAACCTAAGTTGGTAGAGTAAGAAGAATTTGAACCTAAAAATAGAGAAGATGAACACCTCTAAAAGCACCCTTGAACCACTTTTTGTACTCTCAAATATCATCCTTTTAAAGTTTATGGAATTTTGCATGGGCAAAAGATCACAGTGTTGATTGATAGTGGGGCAACCCATGATTTCATAGATGAAGGTTTGGTAGCCAGAAGAGGTATGGAAACAGAAGACTTCAAAGGCTTTAATATCATAATGATTGATGGCTTCACCATTCCTTGCACGAAGATCCAAAAACTCAACATCACCATGGGAAGCCACAAGATCTGTGATGAATATTATGTTGTGGATCTTGGAGAGACGAACATGGTTCTAGGAGTAAAATGGTTGCATTCCTAGGAGAGTTCATGGAAAACCATCAAACCATGAAATTCAAATTCAAATCAAAGGGCAAAAAGTAATACTCCAAGGCATTATAAATGGAGAACCATGAGTAATCTTCACAAAAGGGATGGAGAAATTTTTTTGCAGAGGATAAGTAGCATAAGCAACACACTACTTGGTGACAACCACAACTTCACACGTGGGTAAGAAATTCTATCATATATGCATTCAATCTATTATAGATAAACATAGCATGGTGTTTAATAGCATATCTCCAAGATTGTCAATTGATAAAGGGTTTCAACACATAGTAGAACTTGAGACAAGTTCCAAACCTATCATCACTACTCTTTATTGTTGTCCCAAAAGACACAAAGAGAAGATAGAGAAAGCCATCAAAGAGCTCTTGGATATGAGTCACATCAAACCAAGCTCAAGTCCTTTTGCTTAATCTATAATCTTGGTAAAAAAGAAAGATGGCACAACAAAATGTGCATTGACTACAAAGTCCTCAATATGAAAACTATCAAGAATCACTACCCAATTCCCATGATCAATGTGTTGATTGATGAGCTTCATGAAGCAATATATTTTTCCAAGATTGATCTCAAATCAAGGTACCATCAAATAAGAGTGAAAGAAGAGGATGTTCTCAAGATAGCTTTCAAGTGTCACTATGGACACTATGAGTTTCTAGTCATGTCCTTTGGCTTGACAAATACCCTAACTACCTTCTAATCTTGCATGAATCAGGTATTCAATAGACAATTAACAAAATTTGAGCTAGTTTTATTTGATCATATTCTCATTTATAGCAAGACCTGCAAAATCACTCAACGCATCTACATGAGATTCTTAGCATAATAAAACAGCAATCTTTCTTCACAAAGAGTCCACGTGTGAGTTCAGTATGACAAAGATTTTGTATTTGGAACATATCATTAGTGTCCAAGGTGTCCAAATGAACTAGTAGAAGATACAAAAAATCAAATATTGGCTTCCTCCAGGCAATTTGACCAAGTTAAGAGGATTCTTCAGCCTTTGCAGCTATTATAAAAAATTTGTTGATGGTTTCTCTCAACTTGTAGCACTCTTAACAAACTTAACAAAGAAAGGAGTCTTCTTTAGGACACAATGAGCACAAAGAGCTTTTGACAAGCTCAAAAAGGTAAGTTCATGCCATATATTGGTTGTTTCGGATATCTCACTTCCCTTTGTGTTAGAATGTGTAATATCCCCAATGTGACCTGCCCGAAAATTTCTAATTTATGCCTAGATTTCTGATTTATATTTCTGCACTTTTCTTATTTAGTTTTCTGCTCAAACCCTAGGACTGAATTCTAACTTTTATTTGAAGAATAATACACACTTATAGACATCCAATAAACCTATACCAAACATCCATAAAACTATGCCAAACATGTAGATAACATCAATCATGATAGAAACCATGAAAATCAACCATCCAAATGCCAAACATAGGTCCAATAGGTCCAATAAATCTGATTTTTGATTAAAGAAGTCTTTTGCTTAAAAATTGAATAATCTGAACTGATTTTACAATGAATTCATGGGCTCAAACATGCCAAATATATGCCCAGATTTCTGCTCTACATATCAGATCTAAAGCTATGATTGTACATACCAAATATATGCAAAATAGTCTTCAAATGTCAAACCCTAGATGGGTGAATTCCTCCTTGGCGAGCACTTAGGATTTGCTGCTCCAAATATGCAAAATTGCCCTCCAAAGGTGGGTGCTCACATCTGCTCCAAAGTGGCACTCCAAAAAAGGGCAAAACCCTAATGCAATATGCTCACAAAATTGCCACAACAGTGCTGCTCCAAATTTGACTTAGAAATATGAATTTCATCCTTCTATGGTGGCACTTCAACATGCATGAATACAACTTCAAAATGGTGCTCTGAACTGATTTATAAATCTGAATTATGACTCTTCAAGAATGGTGCTCAAATCTGATCAAAAATTCTGCTCCAAAATGATATGAATTCTCCTCCAAATTACGATCTAATTCTACTCCAAAAATGTTATGCAAATTCTGCTCAAAAACTCGAACTCCAATGAATTGCAAGTAGACTTCTGTTATGAAGCCTTCCCAAGATGAGATTAGGTTTTTGTCCAACTCACCCTTTATTCTCAAGGGTTTTCATCCTTGAAATAAACTACTCAAGAGTGCAGTCCAAAACAATAGAAATAACAATTCCAATATGATATGAAATGCCTCCAAAGAACTTGTATTTATATCTTCACCTTTTCCCTCCAATTTGGTCGACCGAATTTGGGCACCCAATTTTTATTTTTTTTCCTTTTTACCTCCAAAAAGGGTTGCCTAGCCTCATAGAAAAATTATAAAAACATTTTGGCACCACATAAAATAATAATAAATTATGGGAAAATAATTCCCAAGTCCCCCAAGCCAAATAAAAACAATCAAGCCATAAAAAATTATTTTTTCTAATTATGCAACGCTCAAGCTAAATATTCGGGGACATTACAGTCTCCCTTCCCAAGATTGCTTGTCCTCAAGCAATAACAAACCTCCATCCTCCAAATCTCCAACGGCTCCATCCTTCAAGAATGCAAAATCCATCAAGGACCAAACACTAGACCAATTTGAAGCCTTGAAGAAAGCCATGCCCATCAACAAGTGATGAAAGATGTTAACTCTAAAACACAAACACAAGTCTCCAAGCTTTCACTGCTCTGATACAATTATCAATGCCTCGTGAGTTGTGAAGCAACTCATCAAGATCCCAACAAAAAAGTGTGTTAATGATGCCACCACCTAGATCCCAAATCACCAAATCCTTGCATCCATCAAACATGAGGAGATGGAAGCATCTCAAAGTGCTATCAACGCATAACCACCCTCTAACTCCTGTAGATCTCCCATGGATGTGAGGAATACCCAACAGCTCCTTCTAGGTTGCTGATATGGAATAGAACAGCAACCTCATGACTGAAAATCAGACCTATATGGGAGCAAATAGTATCTCCAATGACGTAGAATGATAAGAGTATCATCCCTATGCCACTCTCCAAGGAGGAGAAGATAATCCAACTCACTTCCAAACTCTCGAACAGACATTGTCCTCCAAGAGTTATGCAAGAAATCCATGTTCCATAAAGTAGAACAGCCATCTCTTAGCAAAGTATGGACTAGATCATCATGAACTAGGGTAGGAACGCCAAGATCTTCATGCTTTCTTCCAATCCCTATAACATAGTCCAGCTGGAATACAAGCATTAGTAACTCAAAACCAAACATTATAGAAATACCTCCATGCCTTGTGTTCAAACTTCAGCTTCACCTCCCAAGTATGCCCAACAAAGGCAAGTGTTTCTATGGCAAGTGTTTCTTCCAATCCCTATAACATAGTCCAGCTGGAATACAAGCATTAGTAACTCAAAACCAAACATTATAGAAATACCTCCATACCTTGTGTTCAAAGTTCAGCTTCACCTCCCAAGTATTCCCAACAAAGGCAAGTGTTTCTATGGCATGGATCACAAATCTCTGAAATAGGGCAGCCTCCCACGCTACCAAAGAATCAATATGATGATAGGGTTGCACTTCGTCATTAACCAACTCTTCATCTTCAAGAAAGATCGATGAATCACCACAAACTGAATCACTTATGACTCCCTCTCCGTGTGAACATTTGGCACTAGTGATCCACTAAGTGTATGCTCAACTACTCTAACCTCCTCTAGGGTTTGGGCCTTCAAGGGGCCCTCAAACAAAGGCAACTCATGATACAAATCAGGTATATGAACAAAATTTTCTGAATCATACCTTTCCACTTGTCCATCCAAATCTAAATACTCTTATTGTTTGCTTTACTTTGTTTGCTTTATTTTGTTTGCTCCCCCACTATGCATTCTTCCCTTGGAGGAAATAAAGATCTAAGGTGTGACTCCCTTTGCCTCTTTGCTTGATCTAGCTGGTTACAACGTTTCTTGATCTCTTGCGAGTGTTGTTTTGTTTGGGCAACCAACATCTTTGCTCTCTTAGCTCTTTGCAAGCACCCTTCACACATATCTTGTGTCTTCTTCACATCTTCCATAGTATGATGTCATGTCCCCGAAATTGTAACACTAAAATATGAAGCATTGAAATACAAATGAATAAATAAAACAAATAACAAAATATATATTAAAAATATATAAAGAAATATAGCAATTTAATATTATTATAATCATGGAATATAACAACATATTTGATATTATTATTATAATTATTATAATATAATAAAATGGAAATATGAAAAAAATATATAATTAATAAAAATAAACATATAATATATATAATGTAAGAAACAGCAGCTATGAGAAGTCAGCGATTGACTAAGAATTAAATTAATATATAAAAGAGCACAGTCTATGGACAACGACTGTTGACCCAAAGCAGCGACTCATAATAACAATGCATTGATAATATGATCTGTTTATAGGCAGCGCTTATATCTTCAAAGTCAGCCACAAAGAAATCAAAAGCAGTGATGTTATGGAGACATGCTACTAATATATTAAAAAGGCTGCGATTAGTAGTAAGCAAATAAAAGGTAACAAATAATGGGACATGTCTCTTTGGAGGGTTGTGTCTATCTAAACGGATGTCTCCCTTCCAAGAGCCATACAAATATAAATAGAGTAAGAGTGTGGAGAGAATATAAATGGGGAAGAGTGTGGAAACAAGGAGAAAAGAGGGGATCGGCTGAAAATTACCAGCAAGGAAATAAGATCAGACTTAATGGGAAATAAATATAAGTTGGAAATAATAATATATATATTTATATAGGATATATAAAGGTATTATAAAATCATATGTGTATATATATATAATATATGTATAGGTGGGTAGATAGGTGAATCACTTGTGAATATACAATAATGATATTTGCAGCAATTAGTAAGCCTTATAAGTAATGATGACTCTTTAATATAAACATAAGTAGATTATGAATTGTCCTCGTCCTATGATCAATCCAGTATGAGGTTGAAGGAGGCAAGTAAGGAATCAGAAAACGTGGAGAGATACAACAACTCAGGTGATGTATTCACTTAGCAATAATATTTAGCATATTTTGAATATAAGAAAAAGATATTGCTAATCTGATTATTGGTGTAATGCTTTCTTTAGTATGATAATGATGTTGATATTGACTTAAAGAATCAGTAATAAATGCAAATGTATTTGATTGCTAAAGGATTGTCTTGTTCGTGTTTGTAAGCTTATTGGGAGGAAGGGTGTCAGGGAAGTGATGCCTAAAAACCCCACTCAAGTCCGCCCCTAGGACCCAAGGCGGGGATATGCCACGGAGGGGTGGCAAGTCCACTTATGGTTCCGCTAGTCCCAAGGCAAGGGTTGGGCCATAGAGGGATGGGGGTCGGTCCCACCTAAGATTTCGTTGCGGTCATGGAGGGGTGGTAGGCCTGGACTACTTAGCACTCCCCTGACTATCCCCAATAAGTTAAGTGTCTTTCGAGGTGATGTCCTGGGTGGTGAGAGCAAGTGCAAGTTCCCGAGCTAGAGGATTGTGAAACACATCCTCCTTAGTCGGAACCAAAGGGCTTAGGGCGAATCCCCCATGCCACTCCTCATATGCCTTCACTATTGCTTTGTGATTATGTTTATATTTTGGATATCTAGATATTAATGCTAACAGATATGTTGTTAATATGATGAATACAGATTCCAATCCAAGATTATTTCATTAGAAGAAACATCCCTTTGGGAAAGAAGAAACTCTAAAGCGAATTCTAGGGCAAACTAGGTAAGGGACATTACAATGGTATCAGAGCATCTTTCCTGACATCTTGTGTGTGTTTGAGCTACTTGTTGGCCTGTTTGAGCTACTTGAATGTGTGCTTGAGCTACTTCTTTGCTTGCTTAAGCTACTTGCCTACTTGCTTGAACTAGTTGCTTGCTTGCTTGAGCTACTTGTTTGCATGCTTGAGTTGGTTGCCTACTTGCTTGAGCTGGTTGCTTGTATGCTTGAGCTACTTGCTTGTCTACTTAAGCTACTTGCCTATTTGCTTGAGCTAGTTGCCTACGTGCTTGAGCTACTTGCCTATGTGTTTGAGCAACTTGTTTGTCTGCTTAAGCTACTTGCTTGTGTGCTTGAGCTACCCGCTTGCATGCTTGAGCTACTTATTTGTGTGCTTAAGCTACCTGCTTAGCTACTTGAGCTAGTTGCTTACTTACTTGAGCTAGTTGTTTGCTTGCTTGAGCTATTTACTTGTGTGGTTCAGCTACTTGCTCGTGTGCTTGAGCTAGTTGCTTGCTTGCTTGGTTAGTTGAGCTACTTGGTTGTCTTCTTTAACTTTTGATTCATGTGGAGCTCATCATTGTGTTTACTTTATTCCTAAAAACTATGAAAATGTCAATGTTGTCGCTCAAAATGCTTATGGGGTTGGAAGACACTAACAAATTAACTTATTTAAACTGAATTATTATTATTAGTATCCAAATGCAATAATTGAGGGTTGTAACTATTGAAGTGAAAGGACACAACTTGAAATATGAAAAGATGTTTGGAATTGTAATTGCTTGAGGACAAGCAATCTTGGGTGGGGAGGACTATCATGTCCCTAAAATTGTAACACTAAAATATGAAGCATTGAAAGACAAATGAATCAATAAAACGACTAACAAAATATATATTAAAAATATATAAAGAAATATTAGGAATTTAATATTATTATAATTATAATAATCATAAGATAATATTATTATAATCATGGAATATAACATATTTGATATTATTATTATAATTATTATAATATAATAGAATATAAATATGAAACTAATATATAATTAATAAAATTAAACATATAATATATATAATGTAAGAAACAGCAGCTATGAGAAGTCAGCAATTGACTAAAAATAAAATTAACATATAAAAGAGCACATTCTATGGACAATGACCATTGACCCAAAGCAGCAATTCATAATAACAATGCATTGATAATATGATCTGTTTATGGGCAGCACTTATATCTTCAAAGTCAGCCACAAAGAAATCAAAAGCAGTGATGTTATGGAGACATGCTATTAATATATTAAAAAGGCTGCGATTAGTAGTAAGCAAATAAAAGGTAACAAATAATGGGACATGTCTCTTTGGAGGGTTATGTCTATCTAAATGGATGTCTCCCTTCCAAGAGCCATACAAATATATAGAGTAAGAGTGTGGAGAGAATATAAATGGGGAAGAGTGTGGAAACAAGGAGAAAAGAGGGGATCGGCAGAAAATTACCAGCAAGGAAATAAGATCAGACTTAATGGGAAATAAATATGAGTTGGAAATAATAATATATATATTTATATAGGATATATAAAGGTATTATAAAATCATGTGTGTATATATATATATAATATATGTATGGGTGGGTAGATAGGTGAATCACTTGTAAATATACAATAATGATATTTGCAGCAATTAGTAAGCCTTATAAGTAATGATGACTCTTTAATATAAACATAAGTAGATTATGAATTGTCCTCATCCTATGATCAATCTAGTATGAGGTTGAAGGAGGCAAGTAAGGAATCAGAAAACGTGGAGAGATACAACAACTCAGGTGATGTATTCACTTAGCAATAATATTTAGCATATTTTGAATATAAGAAACAGATATTGCTAATCTGATTATTGGTGTAATGCTTTCTTTAGTATTATCATGATGATAATGATGTTGATATTGACTTAAAGAATCAGTAATAAATGCAAATGTATCTGATTGCTAAAGGATTGCCTTCTCCGTGTTTGTAAGCTTATTAGGAGGAAGGGTGTGAGGGAAGTGATGCCTAAAAACCCCACTCAAGTCTGCCCCTAGGACCCAAGGCAGGGATATGCCATGGAGGGGTGGCAAGTCCACTTAAGGTTCCACCAGTCCCAAGGCAAGGGTTGGGCCATGGAGGGGTGGCAAGTCCACTTAAGGTTCCGCCAGTCCCAAGGCAAGGGTCTCACCTAAGATTTCGCTGCGGCCATGGAGGGGTGGTAGACCTAGACTACTTAGCGCTCTCCCGACTGTTCCCAATAAGTTAAGTGTCTTCCAAGGTGATGTCCTGGATGGAGAGAGGAGGTGCAAGTCCCCAGGCTAGAGGATTGTGAAACACATCCTTCTTAGCCAGAACCAAAGGGCTTAGGGCAAATCCCCCATGCCACTCCTCATATGCCTTCACTATTGCTTTGTGATTATGTTTATATTTTGGATATCTAGATATTAATGTTAACAGATATGTTGTTAATATGATGAATACAGATTCCAATCTAGGATTATTTCATTAGAAGGAACATCCCTTTGCAAAAGAAGAAACCCTAAACCTAATCAACAAGCAAATTCTAGGGCAAACAAGCAAATTCTATGGCAAACTGGGTAAGAGACATTACATATGGTATGAAAAATCAGAACCTTTGTGGTTTGAATCCACAATACATTCCTTATATTTGACACTCACATCTTGAGTGCCAACATTGGGAGATCCCTCAACACCATTCCCCTCATGTGACATAGCTGCTGCCTCATAGTTATGCAAGGAAATATTACTGTCATCATAAAACAAAAAGTCAGAACCTTCATCATTCCTCTTTGTAGTGCCTTCAAGGGACTCAAACAAGCCTTCATCCTTTGTTAATTGTTCATCGTCAAGTGTTGGTAGGATTAAAGCTCTAATACCATTGTAACATCCCCAATGGGACCTGCCCCAAAAAAAATTATTTATGCCCTAGATTTCTGATTTAGTTTTCTGCTCAAACCCTACGACTGAATTCTGACTTTTATTTTCAGAATGATAAACACTTATCGACATCCAATAAACATATACCAAACATACATAACACTATGCCAAACATGTAGATAACATCAATTATGATAGCAACCATGAAAATCAGCCATCCAAATGCCAAACATAGGTCCAATAAATCTGATTTCTGATTAAAGAAGTCTGCTGCTACGAAACTAAATAATCTAGACTGATTTTACAATGAATTCATGGGCTCAAACATGCCAAATATATGCCCAAATTTCTGCTCTAAAAATCAAATTTAAAGCTATGATTGTACATACCAAATATATGCAAAATAGTCTTCAAATGTCAAACCCTAGATGGACGAATTCTTCCTTGGCAAGCGTTGAGGGTTTGCTGCTCCAAATATGCAAAATTGCCCTCCAAAGGTGGGCGCTCAGATCTACTCCAAAGTGGTGCTCCAAATTAGGGCGAAACTATTAGAGTAATCTTTAATTAATTATTAGTCTAATTTATTCTCATGCACTTAAGCTAAACTTAGAAGTAATTTTCTATGTTAACTAGAGAGCTATTATTAGATTATTTTGCCTCATTGCATGAGATGTTGACACTTGTCATGATCTAATCCCTTTATCATTTAGGGTTGCTCATATATAGCACTCAACTTTCATTGTATTATCATGCCTTGCAATTCTTGATCCTGTTAGAATATTATATTCTACTTGTTTTAATGGTCAATACTACTATTGCTATAGTAGTTTGTAGGTGAGGTAGTGAGACATTTTAAATGTCTACAGTGATCTACCTCCTCTATTTAATGTAATCATCTCCTTTGTTAATTCAAGCAATTTCTAGCCCAAAATTGTTTCATGGTATCAAAGCCGTAAGGAAAAAACCCTAGAAATTTGTGGGCTTAAAAAAAAAAGTCATAATTCGAATTTTTTCGGCGTTAGGGTTTTCGTGGGCTTCCTGCAATTTTTTCGTGGCTAAAATGTTAGAATATTATATTCTCTATTATTAATGGTCAATACTACTATTGCTATAGTAGTTTGTAGGTGAAGTAGTTAGACATTTTAAATGTCTACAGTGATCTACCTCCTCTATTTAATGTAATCATCTCCTTTGTTAATTCAAGCAATTTCTAGCCCAAAATTGTTTCATGGTATCAGAGCCAATGGGGTTTTTCAGAATCTAGCAAATTTTTTAAAAATAAAAAATTCAACCCTCTCTAATCTGGATGTTCTCCAGAAATTTATTTTTTCGATTTCATAAAAATCGTTGGAGGGTTTTTGAGTATGCAAATTCGAGGGTTTTGAAGACGCCATAGTTTTTGAAAAAATTTCGTGGGTGTTTCAAGGCTGTAATTCAAAAAAAAAAATTTGGCCGAATTTTTTTCTAAGGGTTCTAAGTTTTGAAGTCGTTTTTTTTCCGTGGCTCATTTTTTTCTGAAGATTGAGGGAGTTCATCTTGCTCGACCAGGGTTTTCGCGTCATGCTTTGACACGTTTCGGAGATTGTTCTTCTCTGGCTGCGCATCCTGTGTTTCTGTTTTTTTTTTTGAAAAAAAACATGTGACTTGGAACGCGTTTTTCGTGTTTCTTCCTACTCGCGTTTTGAGCAACATTTCTAGCGAAATCTCTTGAAGCCTGCGCGACACGTGTTTGTTGTGCGTGTCTGTAAGTCATGCGTTTTTCAAGTCCGCGACTAACCTCTGTCTAGCACACGACCTTCATTTTCTGTTGTCTGCAAGCTTCACAATCTTCTCTGTGTGCGACCCTCTTTCAGACGCCCGTGCAAGCCTCTGTTTAAAACCAATGATTTTTTGTTGTGTTTTATGGCACGATTTCTTCTTGTTTCTGGCGCCAACGGAGATCAAGTTCTAGTGTAGATTTCTACCCTCTTTTTGAGACGCATTTTTCATCCTTATTGTGAAATCATGGTCGCCCAGGGTTCTGAAAAATTTGTGCTACATCTTCGGAAGATTTCGAGCTCGTTTTCTGCAATTTTTTTGGTCATCCATGGCGGCTAGGGTTCCAAACCCTCTGTTTTTCAGCCGACAATCGATAAATATTTTTTCCCTTTATAAAAAAAAAAAAATCTGAATGGACGAGTTTTCATAATTTTTTCCCTTAAAAAATTCCAGTAGGGTTTATAATTTTCTCCTCAAAAATTAAGGGTCAGTTCCTGTTTACTCTAGTCAGGGTTTCTGTTGTATGGGAGGGCTCTCTGGTTTCTAAAGGGTTTCACTGTTTTTCCTTAAAAACGATGTTTTGTATGCTGATCCATGTTTCGGATTTCGTGCTAGCTACTTTTTGGGTTTCTATAATTAGCAAAATGCATGGGATTCCTCTTTGATTTTTACCCTCTTTTTCCGAAAAAAATGGTGATTTGTACTCTTGGGTTTGTTGCAGTCTGTTTTGGTCGCACCTCAAGTTGTTGGGGCAAACATGTGCACAACTAGCTTCTTGCAGTCTATTCTCGAGCGTCGTGCTCATCTGCAAAAGTTTCAACGGTTTGCCGATTTATCCTCAAAATCGTGGCAATTGTTCTCGATGTGTCTCTAGCGATAGGGAGGAACAACTCTGTTATCCAACATCAGGTTGGACGTTTTCTGGTCTGCAGTTCTGCAATTTTTTGGGAGGGTTGGTGGCA
Organism: Sequoia sempervirens; assembly: GCA_007258455.2. Taxonomy (NCBI): domain Eukaryota; kingdom Viridiplantae; phylum Streptophyta; class Pinopsida; order Cupressales; family Cupressaceae; genus Sequoia; species Sequoia sempervirens. Next base: position 76,166 of record VDFB02254807.1, read on the forward strand.
GACTCAGCTCAGTGGCAGAGTCCGTGGCAAGCTCTTGTCTCTTGTTGCAGAGCTTTCTAAAGAAGGGGCAACCTTCTCTATTTTTCGTACTCTTAGTCATCAACATTCTGCAGATCCATGGAGGGTCTCCATAGTAGCAGAGTGTTTTGAAGAATTTGTGACTAAACGACCTACAGAGTGTTTTCTGTAGGCTAGTTAGACGATTGACCATTAAGGAAGGGTGTTAGAATATTATATTCTACTTGTATTAATGGTCAATACTACTGTTGCTACAGTGGTTTGTAGGTGAGGTAGTTAGATATTTTAAATGTCTATAGTGATCTACCTCCTCTATTTAATGTAAGTCATAATTCGAATTTTTTCTGGTCTAGGGTTTTTGGGCATTTTTTTTTTTTTAAGTTTGTAATTCGTGAAAAAAAAAAATTCATGTGAGACTTTTGGTTAAGGCCGCGATTTTGTCTGCTGGGCGCAACCTCTCTGCAAATTTCTTCTAGCCGCGCGTGTTTCTAGTGATTGGTCACGCGTTTTTTGGATACCAACGCGCGTGTTTCTTTCAAACGCGTGTTCATCTGCACACCAACTTGCGACCACCGCTTTCCTGCAGCTTGCGTGATTCACGTCTTGTTTCAGTTGCAATCGGTCGTTCTTTGCAAGCAGCGCACGACTTGTTAGAACCCTACGTTTTTAAAGACTCCTTCCAGACGCGTTCTCTCTGATTCGCGTTTTTTATGCCTGCACGCGACCCTCGTGTCTCTTCATGTTTTCTGGCGCACCGTTTTTCTATAGCTCGCGCGATTCGCATCTTGTTTCAGTTGCAATCAGCCATTCTTTGCAAGCAACGCGCAACCTATTAGAACCCTGCATTTTTAAAGACTCCTTCCAGACGCGTTCTCTCTGATTCGCGTTTTTAATGCCTGCGCGCGACCCGCGTGTCTCTTCGTGTTTTCTGGCACGCGTTTTGGAGGTGCAGCATCTCTACTTATTAATCCTTTCTGGTGCAAAGATCTCTAGTTGCTGCAGGCGATTTGTCTTCTAAAAACATGATTGAAGTCTTTTGTTTGGGATGCGATTTTCAAAATCGTGGGCGCCACTCCACACTTCCAAGTTTCATTCATCAAAATAACTTCATGCATTAATGGGTCGAACTTTCTCTTGCATTCTTATAATTTCTCATTGAAAACACTATTCATTAAATTTTAAAAAAAAATACTATTCACTTAAGTTATGTCTTTTTCACTTTAGCCATGAATAGTAACTAAAAAATAGATAGTGACCCCTTTAAATAATAGACACATGGTCCCTAAGCCTGAGGAAGTGAAATAAATGGTGAAGATCATCATTTTAAGCTCCAATAACAAGCCAAATTGTAGGTAGTTCTCTGTTGACTTATCACCTTTTAACTTTCTCTTGCGTTTTTGTTCATCTTGTGGGCGCGTATTTGTTTTATGCTTTGAGCCGCATCTGACGCGATCTCTCTGCATATTGTGCCTTCTAGAGTTGCGCGACTGAGAACGTCTTTCATGTCTCTTGGTTTCAGCGACAGCTCGTGGTTTTTCTATTCATTTTTGGACATGATTCGTGCCTTACAGCAAACATGTTTTTCAGTCTTTGCTTTGCCAGTGTTTTGAAGGCTTTCTTTGTGCCCTACGATCTGCATCTTGCACAAATCCGATGTGTTTTTGTGACGAGATCTTGTTTCTCTAGCACCAAGTTCTTGACACAGTTTTTCTTAAATTTTCTTCAACTTTCTGGTTCAACCATGGTGGCTAGGGTTCCAGAATTTTCGTCTAGGGTTTTGACCCTCCAGTTAAAGGTGGAAATTTTTTTCGTTTGCAGATTCTTGGTGGGTTTTTCAAGATCTCAAATGGGTTGGTCTCCAATTTTTCTGGGTGTCTCAAAGTTCGTGCCTCGAAATTTTTGCAAATGGGTGTGGACGAAATTTTCTGGGTATTCAGAAAATTTTCTGGGTTTTCAACAACATTTTTTGGGTACTCTTCGAATCTCTAGGTTTTTAAATATTTTTTGTCCCGTAAAAAAAAAAAATCTAGGTTTTTAGGTTTTTAATATTTTTTCCCTTAAAAAAAAGAATCGGGTTTTCATAATTTTTCCCTTAAAAAATTCCAGTAGGGTTTATAATTTTCTCCTCAAAAATTAAGGGTCAATTCCTGTTTACCCTAGTCAGGGTTTTTGTTGCACAGGAGGGCTCTCTGGTTTCTAAAGGGTTTTACCGTTTTTCCTTAAAAACGATATTTTGTATGCTGATCCGTGTTTCGGATTCCGTGCCAGCTACTTTTTGGGTTTCTATAATTCGCAAAATGCGTGGGATTCCTCTCTGGTTTTTACCCTTTTTTTCCCAAAAAAATGATGATTTGTACTCTTGGGTTTGTTGCAGTCTGTTTTGGTCGCACCTCAAGTTGTTGGGGCGAACATCTACACAACTAGCTTCTTGCAGTCTGTTCTCAAGCATCGTGCTCATCTGCAAAAGTTTCGACGATTTGTCGATTTATCCTCAAAATTGTGGCAGTTGTTCTCGGTGTGTCTCTAGCGATAGGGAGGAACAGCTCTGTTATCCAACATCAGGTTGGACGTTTTCTGGTCTGCAGTTCTGCAGTTTTTTGGGAGGGTTGGTGGCAGACTCAGCTCAGTGGCAGAGTCCGTGGCAGGCTCTTGTCTCTTGTTGCAGAGCTTTCTAAAGAAGGGGCAACCTTCTCTATTTTTCGTACTCTTAGTCATCAACATTCTGCAAATCCATGGAGGGTCTCCATAGTAGCAGAGTGTTTTGAAGAATTTGTGACTAAACGACCTACAAAGTGTTTTATGTAGGCTAGTTAGACGATTGACCATTAAGGAAGGGTGTTAGAATATTATATTCTACTTGTATTAATGGTCAATACTATTGTTGCTACAGTAGTTTGTAGGTGAGGTAGTTAGACATTTTAAATGTCTATAATGATCTACCTCCTCTATTTAATGTAATCATCTCCTTTGTTAATTCAAGCAATTTATAGCCCAAAATTGTTTCAGATCCCTTGAGATTTTATCTTCTCTTGAATTTTGTAGCTTTTTCTTGTTGAGGAATATTGCATATATTGTTTGCAGCTCTCTTGTGTGGAAGGTGTTTTGTTCAATGTTTGATCCTATGGCTCGTGTTTTTACAATTCTAACAAAGTATCAAAGTGTGGATTCAACGAACCCCTTCTTGATTTATGAGGGTTTTCTTCAACAAGGGTTATAGGCTTCAAATTTGGATTCTTTATTGCTTTTCTTTTTGCAAGTTTTGGAGCTAAGCAATTTTTAGGTGCATTTTGACGTAAAAAGGAACTCAACGTTGGATTCAAGAGATCACTTCGACGAATTTTGACTATAAATTTGCCAATAGTCAACGTCAGGAGCATCTAAGGCAAAAAAAAATTGCACAAGAGCTCCTATGGCCTCTGTACGACCCTATACACGAAGTTCAAAAAAGCAAACAGTCGTTGGCAAGGGCCCCCTTGAAACCCTCTTTGGCCCTAAGGGAGCAATTTTTTTCCTTTTGGCTATAATTTGGGCATACGATATCAAAATTGGGTGAACGAGATATTGTGGAAAAGTTGGTTCCGCCAACTTTCCAGTGGTGTGGGTCTCATCACTGTTTTCTACTGCTAGGACATTTTACAGCCTATTGAAGTCAAAGGTACTATTTTTAGTCACGAGCTCATAACTTTTGACCTATTTCTTTGTTTTTTGCTATTCCAATGGTGTGGTGACATTCTTTCAGAACTCTTCACAACCATCCATGCCATTTTTCTAGATTGCTCTCCAAGTACATTTTATTCATTTTTTTGTGTTTTTGCACTCTAGTAAATTACTTGGCAATCTTAGCTCCTGGGAATTTTTCATTTCCATGGGAGGACTCATTTTTTGCTATTCTACATGTATTTCCAATATTCTGTCCTATTTGGGTATTGTAGACATCATTTTCATGCACATTCTCTTTTGTAGACGCACTGATATAAAGTGCCATTGTGGTGTATTTTTTTGGGGATTTTGCACATCTTATTGTGCCTTTTGTACTGGCACTATGATATAAAGTGCCATGGGGAGGTTGACGTTTTCCTTTGGTTTGCCATCACACCTTTGTCAAGTGAATGTCTCTTCCAAAACAATAGCGAATCCTAGTGATTCTTGCCTCATGCGTGTGTGTCTTAGTTTGCACACCCTTTTATTTGCAAGTTGTTTCTCCTACATACACTTCTTGGTTTCAAATAGTTTCAATGTATCTGTCTTGGCTCTCCCTTGTCAACATTATGGGGGGTTTTCTACTATTGGTGCTAATGCTTCCTTGGTTTCACGTTTGAGTGATCTATGTATCTAGTGCTTTCGAATGCAATGTACATCAGCAGCTGGTTATCCATGCATTTCGATGAGATGGAGCATTTACCATATGGACATTCTTCGATTCCTAATTTTGGAGGTGTCCTTCCATTGTCTTCTTGATCCTGACATTTGTATCTTCAACTTCCAAATGTTTGTCTTTGTTTGACATCTGATTTGAGTAGTGTCGTTGGGGGCACTCATGTAGATTCTTGTTATCTTGATCCTAATCATCATTTGTTTAAAGGAGGTTCTTCATTTCAACACTATATCAGTCATCATTTGACAAAAGTCTACACCTTCTTCGTGCTTCAATGATGTTCTACATGTTCCTCTTTTTTGGGACATTGTTTTGGTTGGAGGCTTCTTAGTCCTTCAGCTTGATTTGGAGGATTTTTCAGTCCTTCATTTGCCTTTCTCTCTTTTGGAGAGGAGTTTTTCCCATGAAGTTTTTTCCAGTTTTGAGAGATCTTTTGTTTGTACATGGGTACCTCACCAAGCCTTGTTTGTCGAGACCCATCATGCATTCTCTTTTTAGGGTTTTAAGCTACTCCCTAAGTTCATCTTAAGGTGGATGTTAGAGTAATCATGCATTAGCTGATAATTAATTAAATTAGCTAATTATTAATTAATCTTTAATTAATTATTAGTCTAATTTATTCTCATGCACTTAAGCTAAACTTAAGAGTGATTTTCTATGTTAACTAGAGAGGTATTATTAGATCATTTTGTCTTATTGCATGAGATTGACACTTGTCATGATCTAATCCGTTTATCATTTAGGGTTGCTTCTATATAGCACTCAACCCTCATTGTATTATCATGCCTTGTAATTCTTGATCTCTTGAAATTTTTTGTTCTCTTGAATTCTGTGGCTTTTTTTTGTTGAGAAATATTGCATATATTGTTTGGAGCTCTCTTGTGTGAAAGGTGTTTTGTTCGTTGTTTGATCCTGTGGCTTGTGTTTTTCACAATTCTAGCCACAACAATGTTGCTCCAAATCCAACTTAGAAATTTGAATTTGTTCCTTCTATGGTGGCACTGCAACATGAATGAATACAACTTCAAAATAGCACTCCAAACTGATTTATAAACCTGAATTATGACTTCAAGAATGGCGCTCAAATTTGATCCAAAATTCTACTCCAAAATTATATGAATTCTGCTCCAAATAACGATCTAATTCTGCTCCAAAACTCGAAATCCTCCAATGCAATGCAAGTAGACTTCCATTATGAAGCCTTCCCAAGATGAGATAGGGTTTTTGTCCAACTCACCCTTTATTCTCAAGGGTTTTCGTCCTTGGAATAAGCTGCTCAAAAGTGCAGTCCAAAACAATAGAAATAACAATTCCAATATGATATGAAATGCCTCCAAAGAACTTGTATTTATATCTTCACCTTTTCCCTCCAATTTGGCCAACAATTTAGAATTTTTTTTTTTTTTTTTATTTTTTTTTTTTTTTTTTTTTACCTCCAAAAAGGGTCACCCAACCTCAGAGAAAAACTATAAAAATATTTTGGCACCACACAAAATAATAATAAATTATGGAAAATTAATTCCCAAGTCCCCCAAGCCAAATAAAAATAATTGAGTCATAAAAATTTATTTTTTCTAATTATGCAACGCTCAAGCCAAATATTCAGGGACATTACAGAATATGATACTTCAAGAGAACAGATTGGGGTTGTATTATTGTAGAATGGACACTGTATAGCATTCAAAAGCCAAAAACTCAAAGAAAGAGAAAAATGATTTCCAATTTATGAGAAAGAGATGTTGGCCATTATGTATGCCTTATCCAAATTTAGACAATATTTAGTTTGTGGCAGATTTATGATGAAAACTAACCACAACAGCTTGAAATTCTTCCTCAACCAGAGAGACTTGAATGACACACAACAGAGATGGGTGAGTAAGCTTCAACCTTGTGACTTCAATATAAAGCATGTTAAGAGCAAGAATAATGTTGTAGCTAATGCAATATCTATAATGGTAATCTTATGCTCTATGCCTAATATCTCCAATGATTGGAAAGCCACTATAATAGTAGAGTATGCAAAGAACATTTTTCCTACTAAATTCTTTGATGGCATGATACAAGATGACAAATTTAAGGTAGCAAATGATCTCATCCTCTACAAGGATGGGATCTATCTTTTCCCAAAATCTAAGGCAAAGGATAATGTCTTGAGAGCATTGCATGATACACCATGTGCCAATCATCTAAGGTACTTCAAGACTTACAAGCCAATCAGGGAGAGATTCTCTAGGAAAAGACTGAAAGAGACATCCTCAAACACACAAAGAATGTGTTACCTACCAGCAAAATAAATCTTTAAAAGCATTTCCAGCATCTGCTACAACCCCTACCTATCCCTAATCAAAAATAGGAGAGCATCTCTATAGATTTAATCGCTGGTCTCCCAAAGGTTCAAAATAAAGATTGCATATTTGTTGTGGTAGGCAGACTAACTAAATATGCACACTTCTTTGCAAATTGCTTCATAATTCATGTCACCACAAGTAGCAAAATTGTTTTTCAAAAAGTCTTTAGGCTTCACAATTTGCCTAAGAACATGGTAAGTGATCGAGAACAAATTCCTTAGTCTTTTTGGTAGGATCTTTTTCATTTAACAGAAATAAAACACCCACTACTGTAATAAACACCCTTAAATTTATTTCTTTGAAAAACTTGTTAGCTCAACAAGATGAAAATGCTAAACAACTTTCCTTTCCACTTTTTGATCACCAAGTTCCGAGTGTGGGCAAGGTGAGAACATACAGTGTATGGGATTACAATTATACTTGAAATAAGCAACTAAAAGTAACATCCACTTATCCAGTGGGGTTAGCTGGGCATATCCACTTTGTAGTGGGAAAGCATATACAATAAAGAAATGCAAAGTAAGCTCTTCCACTTCTCAATGGTGAGTGAGTACAACCAGTAAACAACTCTTCCACTTTTTAGTGGTGAGTGAGTACCAAAAAGTCACTTATTCAATGGGGTGAGTAACAAGAGCCACTTGTGCAATGGGGTGAGTAATAAAAGCCACTTATGTAGTAGGGTGAGTAACAACAAGTAACAAGATCAAGATATACTACCACCCAAAGTTACAATGTTAGCTCTTACAATTCATTCCAAACCAAATACATATTTGTTGTTACAAATATTAATGTGATATGAAGCTAATTAAAGTACTCCAAATGAACCACCAACTCAAGAAACTAACCACCTAGCATTGTAATAGAAAATATACCTTAAAATATGGCAAATGGAAGTCTGATATAAGTTTGAAACTTCACTGCAGTAGTCTGGACAGCGAGATAAATGACTCAGGAAACTTCACCCAACTACCTCCAACATGCCAAAATGATCACCAACTATATTAGCACTCAAACAATAGTGTCAACTCACACCCGAACTCATGAAAAGAGTGTATCATTATTCTAGAAAGGGTCTATCAGACATTTGCAAGTCTAAAACTACAATTGCAGCAAGTAGCAACAATGGTATGACCCCCTAAAGCACTCCAAACTCCACACTCAACACTCTACAATCTGAAAAGGAATCACACCAAATGTAATGCTAAAACGCATCAAAATAGTCCATATTGGAAAACCCAAACTGAAACTTCAAATCAGCTCCAATGGTTATTCCTGACTGAAATCACACCATAGTCTAGCTAGGGAATATCTTGCAATTCCGAAACTAGAAATCTATGAGGGATTTCATTCTCAAAGATTGAAGAGAACCAAAGCCATTTCAAAAGCCTAACATTATCATTCTTCAGCATATCCAAATGAGCCCCCAACACCTCCTTTTATGCCTTTTAGTTTTTTCTTGTTTTTTTCCGAAAAACGCTTTTTTCTTTTTTGTTGCTTTTTTGAAAAAACGATTTTGATTTTTCACTACTTTTTTGAAAAAGCAATTTTTGTTTTTTACCAAAAAACATTTTTTTTGCTTTCTCGCTGCTTTTTCCAAAAAAGCACTTTTGCTTTAAATTAAAATGATTCATTATGTGCAAACATTTAATCACCTTTTTCATTAAATTCCCTTTAAAATAAAACATTTTTCATGTGCAAGACCCCCTTATTTCTCCTAGGCATCCAAAGGGGGAATTAAAATACCTTTTCGAAAAGATATTACACTTAAGTTATCAAAAATAATGATTAAACATTATAACTTAAGTGAATAATTTAATTATTTCACCTCAAGTTGCAGAAAATCCCGAAACACATCGGAATCCAAATTTGACCACACCAATATGATACTGAGGCAATAGGTGAATAATAGAAGCCAATTAGGTGGCTTACTATAAATAGGCGTGCTCTTCAAGAAGTTTTGAGAAGACCCCAAACATTAGAGAACATTTCAAAAAGTGTCATTCAAATCAGTATTGCCTACAGAGCTCATTGCCAACAAAAGAAACTTTGTAACTCAAAACCTGTGTCCTCAAAAAACTTTGGAGTTCTCCCAACTCTCCTAGAAACTTACAAAAAACTCTAGAAACTAGCCAATGCTCTCATAACAAAATGGTGTAAAAATGGGGACACTACAACCACCTATCACCATCAGACTAATGAGAAAACAAAGATTGTAAATAAATGGATTGAGGGGCATTTGAGGAATTCTATAGCAAGACAACAACCAGCTTGGATCAAATGGCTCTATCTAGGAGAGCATTACTACAACAGTTCTCATCATATATCAATTGGCATGACTCCATTCATGGCTTTGTATGGTTATGAAGCTCTAATTGTTGTTGATTTGATAATCACAAACAGCAGAGTGCCAAGAGCTAGAGACTTGACGAAGTACAACCAAGAAATTTTGAATTCACTCGAGGAAAACCTCCAACAAGCACAAAACCGATAGAAATTATATGCAAATTAGCATCACACTGAGTGAGCCTTTGAGATTGCAGATATGCTTTTCTTGAGACTACAGCCATCCAGACAATCTTCTCTCAAGAGAACTGGAGCTAAGAAGCTCAAGCCTTGATTCTACAAGCCCTACAAAACCGGGTGAAGTATCGAGGAGGTTGCATATGAGCTTAAGTTGCTAGAGCACGACAAAATTCACAATGTTTTTCATGTTTTGTACCTCAAAAGGGCATTTGGATAGCACATCACCCCTTCAACAAAGTTGCCTCCTTTAAATAATGAAGGAAAGCTTATATTGGTCCTAAAGCCATCATCAAAATCAAATAAATGAAACTCAAGAACATGAGCATAACAAAATATCTAGTGCGCTAGAAGAATCTTCCAATGGAAGATGCTACATGGAAAGATGCAAAGATTCTAGAACATCCAAGTTTGCAATTGCTTGAGGACAAGCAATTCTAGGAAGGGTGGACTGTCATCCCCCTTTCAGAAATAAAATAATTGGGAGACCCAAAACCTATTACTCTTTCCTATAAGCTAAGCGATAAAGTTAGGGAAATATTTTAAATAATAACGTTTTAAATTAGTTCTAGTAATATTATTCAATTAGACATTGTAAACTAACAACTTAAGTATTATTATTAGTTAGATAAGTGGGCCGCATAAATGGATCATAATAAAGCCTTTTGTAATATTTTATTAAAATACTTTTAAGTGAGCACTATTAAAAGGAAAGTGAATTCAAAATAAAGGTGCCAAAATGGAGTCTACAAAAGAGAGGCAAAAAGCTAAAAAGCGGATTATCCACTTTTTATGAAATCAAACCCTTTCTTTCATAGTTTGAATAATTGTTTTCAACTATCACACTTGAGGACCAAAACCCTCAGAAGTGCGGAGATTTCGAAGACAAAAACCCTTTTGGTTTCCAAGTAGGAGCAAAGAACGAATACCTTCTTGTTCTTTGAGGCAGTTTCACGTAGGAATCACAATTGTGCAGAAAAGGTTGCAGATTACTTCCAATTTCCAGTTTGCTATAGTAGCGCTATAGTACTATTGTGTACCTACAGCTGCAGTGCCTTGTCATTGTGAGAAGTAACTACAACAGCAGATTGCATCAGCATATGAATTTTTGCAGTTCAATTTTGGTATTGATTCCAGCCATAACAAATATTATATTTGTGGCGTTGCTTGTATCTGTCATACCTTGGCAATCTTACCCTTGTTTAGCTCACTATTGCACTAAATTTGTGAATTGGGTCTTTGTTCTTGCTTCCATATCTGCGTTATTTTGAAAAATACATGCATGAGGGTTTTGGTTGTAACTTTACTATTTATATCAATATTTTATAAGTGCCCAACTTGCTGTAATAATAATGGCACTGATGTGTCAAGGATTTCAATAATAAATATTGGTGTTTAGTTGCTGCTGTTGGAAATTCCATATATATTCAAGTATTGCGTAGATAGGAATCTCAAAATTTGTAGGGTTTATAAAAGTATTGGAAAGGGACATTACACACATAGAACAATCATTGGATCTCTCAGTATATATGAAGCACCTACCTTTGTAAAAGGAGGGTTTTCAAATGATGTCAAAGAGCATCTGGAACAAATTCCTTATCAATATCACAAGTTCTTGCTTGACAAAATTTAATATTTATAAGAGGAACTCAAGCAGAAAGTAAGACATTCTAAGGAATAGGAGCTTTCATATTGTTCGTCCAAGACAACTCTAGAATGGTACATTTGTTGCCATGTAGAAATGGAAAAAGTGGATTTTGTGCTAAAGGAATTAAAGAATAAACCAAAAAACAATTTAAATGATGGAAATCACATATATCCATAAAGAATATAGTACACATGCAATGGTCAAAGCAAACATAAGTTTAAAAAAGTAAGAACCGTACTGGCCCATGTTTCTTGCACCAAACAGATTTAACATTGAGAAAGGGTATTTCTCATTACAATTGTTTTTTTCATTTCTTACATGTTTTTGAGACAACCATGTTTTTTTCAGTGTTTGCTAGTTGCTAGTTGACTCACCCTTTCTCATGTTGAAACAAATTTCAAGTCCAACTTGTTACTTTTACAATGTTTGAACCATTAACGTGCAAAATTGATGAATCTATTAAAA